>JAXCGZ010021029.1:57500-93108 GCA_037179515.1 Halocaridina rubra | reverse complement strand
GGCAACGACACTTTGGATCGTCTTGCCAAGGCGGCCTGTATGCTGGATGGGGCATGCTGTGGACGCTGAGCCCTCCCTCCGATGCCTACGTAACATCATCTACTCAGCTGGGTTTTGCCATGACGGTCCAGCGCAGGGACACGGAGAGGGCCAACAGTGTGTCCATACAGCACCATGATCACTTTCTTCACAGTCGCTACAAGTATCGCAGACGCGGGTTAATGGTGCGGAAAAACAATGTAGTTAGTGCTCGGCTCAGAATGGGGTATCGGCCTTTATGGCAGGTCTCCCAGACTCTAGATATGCCACAGTACACCTCCTGTAAATTATGCGACCATCCTAATGCTAACACTCTTGACCACTATTGTCTTCAGTGCCCCACAGTGAGAGATGTTTTACCACGAGGTCAGAACTTAATACAGATCTGCTCATTTTTACTTAATGATGACAACCTTGATGTTATTCTTGCTCGTTATCCTCACTTTGGTGGCCATTAATTATATTGAATTATACATATATTTTCTGTATGTTGCTGTATAATTCTTTTTGTGCATTCTGCATTTCTCTGAGCTTTACTTTTGCATATAATGTACTCTGTGCTGCCATACTGTGAGTTGTGTGTTAGTATGCAGCAATGTTTTATCAATATGTACACCTCCCTGTAAACCATGTTCAATTCTTGGTTTTGTATCCATTTGAAGCATTATTTGTATGAACTCATGTAATGTCTGACGCCTTGGCGCAATAAATTAATAAAATAAAATAAAATTCTCTCTCTCTCTCTCTCTCTCTCTCTCTCTCTCTCTCTCTCTCTCTCTCTCTCTCTCTCTCTCTCTCTCTCTCTCTCTCTCTCTCTCTCTCTCTCTCTCTCTCTCTCTCTCTCTCTCTCTCTCTCTCTCTCTCTCCCCCCCCTATCTGTGGCCGTGCTGTGAGAGATATACTATGTCGCCTCGCGGCCGCTCGGGATGCTTCTCTTGTTGTGTTGTTTGTATGGACTCCATCCCACATTGGGCTGACTGACAACGACACAGTGGATCGTCTTGCCAAGGTGGCCTGTATGCTGGATGGGCATGCTGTGGACGCTGAGCCCTCCCTCCGATGCCTACGTAACATCATCTACTCAGCTGGGTTTGCCATGACGGTCCAGCGCAGGGACACGGAGAGCGCCAACAGTGTGTCCATACAGCACCATGATCACTTTCTTCACAGTCGCTACAAGTATCGCAGACGCGGGTTAATGGTGCGGAAAAACAATGTAGTTAGTGCTCGGCTCAGAATGGGGTATCGGCCTTTATGGCAGGTCTCCCAGACTCTAGATATGCCACAGTACACCTCCTGTAAATTATGCGACTGTCCTCATGCTAACACTCTTGACCACTATTGTCTTCAGTGCCCCACAGTGAGAGATGTTTTACCACGAGGTCAGAACTTAATACAGATCTGCTCATTTTTACTTAATGATGACAACCTTGATGTTATTCTTGCTCGTTATCCTCACTTTGGTGGCCATTAATTATATTGAATTATACATATATTTTCTGTATGTTGCTGTATAATTCTGTTTGTGCATTCTGCGTTTCTCTGAGCTTTACTTTTGCATATACTGTACTCTGTGCTGCCATACTGTGAGTTGTGTGTTAGTATGCAGCAATGTTTTATCAATGTGTACACCTCCCTGTAAACTATGTTCAGTTCTTGGTTTTGTATCCATTTGAAGCATTATTTGTATGAACTCATGTAATGTCTGAGGCCTTGGCGCAATAAATTAATAAAATAATAAAATAATAAATCTCTCTCTCTCTCTCAACGTCTTTCCCCATTTATTGCCGTCATCTTTCATTTCCTCTTTCTCATATCTAGTATAGGTTTTTACATTTATTTTTACCTTTACTGTATAAACCCTCTCTCCACTGGTAGCATACCACCCTTTACTTTATTAATAAGAGCGTGCAAGCGTAAATTTATATGAACGTGATATTATGAAAATTGAAAAAAGCATTAAGAACAAACAGCAAACAAACTGTCGATATAATATCGTCAGGGAAATAGCGTGTAGAGAATACATATATTTCATTTAGGTTTCCCATGTACAGTACGATATACGTATTCGTTGAACGAATTGTATACGTTTTCTTTTTCTTTCAATTGACACTATTTACGTTAAGATTTCATGCAGCATGGTCGATAGATTGAATAATGTTTAGAACCAAGAAATATTAATAATACTGTACTATAAACTTGAAAATTAGATAAACCCCAAATAAGGTGAGTAAGTAAATATTTTTTGAGTAAGATATTGTGCCTGAATAAGCATCAGTTGATACGGAGGCAAACAAACAAACAAACATTTATTTCCATTTTTGTACAATGGTTATGCTTTTAAGATTAAAAGTGACTTATAATAATTATTATTTTTATTATTATTATTATTATTATTATTATTATTATTATTATTATTATTATTATTATATAGAAAATTAGAGAAGTACACTAAAAAAAGTTCTTTCATTTTTGTACAAAGAGATAATAGAGTACTAACTATGCAAAGGATGCTATATAATAACCTAAGACAGCTAGATAGATAGAAAGACAAATATACAGAGATGATCAAATAAAGATAGAAAAAATTAAAAGAAGCAGGTTAATATATAAAGGAAGCCACATAGCTGGGATTGGAAACGAGGAGTCAACAAAGTGAAAGAGAGAGAGAGAGAGAAATCTAATAATAAACTTCCCTCTGCTTTCAATTCACTCTCTCTCTTCATTTCCTGATGGAACTTTAAAAGGATTCATAGATTTGCCATCAAAGTAGAGAAAAAGAAACATAGGAAGAAGAAGAAATCAAATGAGAAAGAGGAAATGAAAGATAACGACAATAAATGGGGAAAGACTTTGCCAGGGAGCTAGAGAGAGAGAGACATCTTTAATTAACTCTTGTTCATTCAACCAAAATTACATTATTTATTCTAAAAATAGTGGTTTAATGACAAATTCGTAATAATAATAATAATAATGATAATAATCATAATAATCTCCACAATCATCATCAAAGGAATATTATTGTCGCCAATAATAATAATAATAATAAGAAGAAGAAGAAGATCTAAGGAGAATTTTTGGAATAGACATCATGAAAGTAATGCAGAGGTATATTAAAACCTAGCAGAGAATTGGATATTCATTACACATCTTTTATAATCCCTTCACATCTGACAGGTCATTACACTCTGTCTCTGTTTCTCTTTGCTTTATGTATTCTTTGTGCCAAGGCCCGATAAAGGCTGTTTTATTTTATTATTTTTTGGCCTGTTCTGGTGTCACAATCATTTTTATTTAATTTTTTTTTATTTTCCAAAAAAAATCCGCGATGCACTGAATTTGCAAAAGTTGAACCGCGATATAGCAAGGGTTCACTGTATATATACAATGTTCCTTCCATTATCGCGAGGATTCGGTTCCGGGACCCGGCGCGAGACAGGAAAATCGCAGAGTAGGATCAGCCTATATGTACATAGATATTTTACTTTACTTTTACATTTACACCGTATAAACTGTATAAACCCTCCCTGTATTGTTAACAAACCACCCTTTACTTCATAAATAACAGCATGCAAGCGTAAATTTATATGACATACTCATGTACATAGGTATTTTACAATTATTTTTATGTTTACTGTATAAACCCTCCCTGCTCTGTAAAAAACCACCCTTTACTTTATATATAACAGCATGCAACGTAAATTTATATGTACGTGATAGGTAAACTTACCTTATCTGTTATGGTTAACATTTTCCTTTGCCGCTTAGGCTCACTACAAGAAGCCTTAGAAGATGAAGGATGCTTGGGAGGCATTGCAAAGGTTAAAATATGCGAATAAAAAGATCACAAGCAAAACGTATTAAAAAGCACAACGTGAACGGCGCACACATGAGTTAGACTGAACGAGCCTTTGTCTGAAACGCTGATAGCGATATCGTATTTTACATGTCGCAATACTGTTAGTATTTATGTTTTTTACTATTTTTTGCTGTTTTATTATTCTTAGGCTAAGAAATACGTTTTTTTAATCAATATAATCATGAAACTACTGGAAATATAAATATATATGCTAGCTCACGTAGCTGCAACCCCAATACATTGTACGCTATCGGACACAAGCAAAACGTTTAATAAGCACAATGTGAACGGTGCACACGTGAGTTAGACTGAACGAGCCTTTGTCCGAAACGCTGATAGTGGTATCGTATTTTACATGTTGCAATACTGTTAGTATTTGTTTTTTACTATTTTTTACTGTTTTATTATTCTTAGGCTAAGAAATACGATTTTTTATACTATTTTTTACTGTTTTATTATTCTTAGGCTAAGAAATACGTTTTTTTATCAATAAAATCATGAAACTACTGGAAATATAAATATATATGCTAGCTCACGTAGCTGCGACCCCAGTACAAGTATGCTATTGGACACTATTTCGCATGATGCAATACTGTGAGTTATGCTGTATGTACGTATAGCTAATTTTGTTTTTTACTATTTTTTACTGTTTTATTATTCGTAGGCTGGGAAATAAATTTTTTTTATCAATTAGATAATGAAATATGTTTTTTTCAATAAAAAAATGAAAATACTGAGAATTTTTATTTTTTTAATATTTTAATATTTTTGCATATACCCAAAAAATAAAATAATAATTTGCCAAAAAAAAAAAGTGGTACAGTGAAGAGGCGAACCAAGAAACGCGATCCAGCGGGGGATCACTGTAAATATATATATATATATATATATATATATATATATATATATATATATATATATATATATATATATATATATATATATATATATTCCGTGTTACCCTGGATGTTATAAGAGTCGACTGAATTATTCTTAGCGAGAGGACTAGGAATCCCATGCTTCGCATTTTCTTCCCTCAAATAGTCAAGATGTTTGCTTTGTCTCAGCCACCCTTCTTTAAGGAGGAATATGGCTATCATATATATAGATAGATAGATGTACAAGAGGTCCCCACTTTACATCAGGGTTCTGTTCCTGACAGCTGACTTAAAGTGGATTTCGACTTTAGTCGGAACACACCTATAATTCGAACCTAGGTCTGAGAAGACTCAGCAGGTGAGTCTGGAGAGGCAAAAGAACATCCAGTACATAATCTATAGAAATAATATAAGTTCTCATTGTAAGATATAGTAAAACCAGTATATGTACAGTATACTAAATATAAAAATATATAAGCACTACAGTAATACAAAACTGTATAGTACAATATGTCTTACCTTTACTCTCATATCTCCATTTCTGGTATCAATGTGAAATTTATTGCTAATGCCTCATTTCAGTATCATTATTATCACTATTAATTTTAGTATTACTACTATTGTTATTATCATTACTATTTTTATTATTATCTGTTCACTTGTTAGCTATATATCTGTTCACTGTAAGTGTATGTATTACCTCTTACTTATTTGTTCATTTACATGTCTACTTATTAGTGTACTCTTTGTTTTGCAAATGAATAGCCATTTTGAAAAATGGAAATAAATTTGTTTATTTGTTCCTCGTGTGGTCGGCTTGCACACTGGAAGGGGCATTGCAAAGGATGGTAAATCCCCTCCCTAATTATTTCTGCTAACACACTGGGAAACACTTTTGCTGCTCTACCATCACCACTAGCTAGCAACTTCACCTTGCACCCTTATTTTATGCAAGTTAGCACAATTCTTAAAACTATTAAACCAACCCCTACTGGCCACAAGCTCCTCACTTTCACTCCATTTTCTGGGTGTTTTACTATTTCAACTTTAATATCCAAGGTGATGACTTTTCTTTGTAGCACTGCCATCATAACTATCACCACTACGCTTAGGAGACAGTCATATATGTAACGAGCAAAACGAACGAGAGAGCAGACGAAAACGAGACACAATATGGCTGGTGAGAGTAAACTGAGCTGTAGTTCTTCTTTTAGTGCCGCTTGACTCCGGATTCTTAAACGACGCTTACTGAATAGAGATACACGGAACAAGGGAGTTAAAACTCATGTGCGCTCCAGCTCAAATTTTATCTAATAAACTTGTAGTTTGATTTAAACAACATCTGCTGGTAAATTGTTCCAATGTTTGATGATACGAACACTGAAGAAGTTTTTCCTCTTGTCTGTCCGGACATGTGGAACAGCCAATTTGAATTGGTGTCCTCTTGTAGTAATGCCTGGGCCTTCCTGGATGATCGAGAAAAACTGAGAAGAGTCAATGTCAGTATGTCCACAAATCATCTTGAAAACTTCAGTTAGGTCACCTCTAATTCGCCGATCCTCAAGTGTTGTGAGACCCAGGGTCTTGAGTCATTCTTCATAAGGTAACTCTTTTACTTCTGGGACTATAGCAGTAGCTCTTCTTCGAACTTGTTCAAGGATGTTAATGTTTATTTTTAGGTAAGGGGACAACTCTGAACAGCATATTCCAAGTGGGGAAGAATTAAGGAATTATAAATACACCTAAACATGTCTTTGTCCATATATAAAAATGAGCAAATTATGCACCCGGCGAGGGAGTTAGCTTTAGCTGCAATCTTTGAGATATGGCTAGCAAACTTTAAGGTGTCAGATACATATACACCAAGAGCTTTCTCTTCATTGAAAGCATTTATATTTATTTCAGTTAAGGTATACACTTTCAAGGGATTTGTGTGCCCAAAATGTCTAGTACTGTATTATTTTCATTAAATTTCATGAGCCATTTCTTGCTCCAGTTTTCTAACTTGTTCAAATCATCTTGTAGAGCTATTGCATTGGTCGGGCTTCATATGGCCCGAAAGAGTTTGGCATCATCAGCAAAAGTTTGCTAGAAGAGTCAGTGTTAAAAACAATGTCATTTATATTGGTAAGGAAAAGTACCGGGCCAAGTATACTACCCTGTGGGGCCTCACTTAGAACTTTTGCCCAGTCGGAGGTGGCACCTCTCAACACAACTCGCTGTTCACGTCCCATGAGAAATTCTTTGATCCAGGCTAAAACCTGTCCCCGAATGCCAACTGTCTCAATCTTTGTAAGGAGTTTATGAATCGGGACAGAATTGAAAGCCTTTTGACAGTCCAGGTAGACAGCGTCAACTGGGATTCCTTCATCTAAAAATCTTGAAATATGCTTCAAAGTATTCTAACAGGGCTGTGAGACAGGATCTCTTGGAACGAAAGCCATGCTGATGTACTGTGAAAATATTATTCCTTTCTAATCGCTCAACTATCCTCTTCCTAATTATTTTCTCTAAAAGTTTGCATTAAACAGACGTCAGGCTAATTGGTCGGTAGTTCAGCAGATCTTTCGCCCCTTTTTTAAAGATTGAAATTATATTGGCACGTTTCCAGTTTGTTGGGAGCATAGGGGAATCAACTGATCTTCTTATAATTATATATATTGGTCTGGCAAACGAATTTGAGCATTTCTTAAGCACTTTGGATGCAGTACTACATGGTCCTGCAGCAGAATTTTCCTTGTGACCATCTAATAGTCTTTTAATTTCATGAATATCAAATTCTATATGCTCTAGACTAATGCCATTAAATATATAGTCAGGTAAATTATCCATAGGTTCTCTAGTAAAAACACTTTGAAATTTCCTATTGAGGAGAGAACAAATCTCTCTATTCCCATTTGTATATGTTTCATCATCATTTGTAAGGGTGGTGATTTCTTCTTTTAAGGCAGTTTTACTGCGGATGTACCCGTAAAGGGCCTGCGGATTGGATTTAGCTTCCTTGGCGATGCGCTTTTCAAATGCCTTTTTGGTCGCATGTATACATTTTGTGGCTGCATTTCTGGCTTGGCAGTAGGCTTCATACCGAAATGTAGTTTTCCTTTTCCGATACCTGTTCCAAGCATTCTTTTTCTTGTTGATAACTAAAACCACATCTTAGTATGGTTGGCTAAACACTGATTAAAGACTGGTATGAATTTCCTAGTGCCCTCCCAGTAGATAGCTTTGAAAATGGATTCACTCGCAATAACATTTTTCCCTTCCAGGCGGGTGTCCCAGTCAGTATTTGCAAAAAAGCTATCAAGTCCCACAAAGTCACCTTTCCAATAGTTCAGTTTGACCAAGTTTAAGGTATCAGGGATAAAAGCTTCATCTAATACAAAAGAAAAGGAAAGTAGGACATGATCACTAGCCCCATTATTGGAGAGGTATTCAATTTCATGTTCCGATTTTGTAAATATCAAGTCAAGAGTGTTGCTCTAAGAAACAGTCTTGTATACAGCCATAGATGGTTTTTGTTGAGCCAGTAGTTATATTATGGGTTTCCGAATCAATATCACCAAAACTGAAATCACCACAAAGTAGGAATTGGTCACATTGTACTCACAAAGACGTTTTATCTGATAAATAAAAAATATAGCATTTTTGTCCCTATCATAGGAAGGGGTCTATACATACAACGAGCGAAAACTGTCTTTTTTCCAATCATAACAGTAAAACCTATACATTCACAGCCATTAATTAAATACTTAACGTTACAGAACTGAGATCTTTCCTCACCAAGATACAGACACCTCCTCCACCATCTGAAGGGGTTTTGTCTCATCTATACACTTCATAATTATTACACAAAAAGACCTCTGTATCAAGTACTTCTTTGGACAATTTGGTCTCAGTTATAAATATAATGTGAGGATTACTATTTTGAACTCTTATTTCAAACTCCCCCACCTTGTTTAGAATACTGTTGCAGTTGGTATATATACACTTAAGGTTATGAACATTATCAGAATTCCCGAGATTCATGTAGCATGGTGAATAAGTTCTGTTTGCTGAGTTAGGCCCAGGGCCAGGACCTTCATGTAAACTATTAGTAGAGATATGCCTGGGGCTGTTAGCAGAATGACTATTTACATTACTAACTTGGGTATCTCGGTACTCCTGAGTAAATCTGAGACTTGATATGTTGCCGAGGCCAAGGTTTTTGCAATATGTAAACTATTAGCTGAGTTAGGGCTTAGGCTATTGGTAGAATAATTATTTGCATTACTGGCCTGAACATCATGATTAACCTGAGAAGAGCAAGGACCAGGTATGTTGTCACAGCCAAAACAATTTTCAATATGTACAGAATGACTTACAGAAGTTATATCTGAAGGTGGGTCGTGGATTGGCTGACCCGCCAGTGTTTCCTGATTTAGGAATCCTAACAATTTTCTTATGTCGTATGACCCAGCTGCAGTTTTCGTTCTTATCTCTACTATCATTTAGTTTCTTCCAAATCTCTTCTACTAGTCTGTCGTTTTTCTCCTTGTCAGCTTTACAACAAATTTCTAATAAAATCGTATTCATGGTCATGTTTGCTCATTTTTTTTTAAATTCAATATAAATCTTCAATAGAACCAAATATACAAACAAATATATAAATAAAGCCATTAACTAGATAAATACAAAGACAGCTATGGTGCTAGCTGTGTATTTGTGTGTATTTCAAATAAAATTGTTTATACAGCTGTGTTTTTTTTTTATTCAATATAATCCTTCAATATAACCAAATATATATGCAGATAAATAAATAGAGCCATTAACTTGATAAATACGATTACAACTGTGCTGCTAGCTGTGTATCCATGTGTATTTTAAATAAAATCCTATTTACATTTATGTGTTTGTTTGTTTTTTCAAATTCAGTATAACCAAATATATAAATAAATAAATAAAGCCATTAATGTGATAAATACAAATACAGCTGTGCTGTTAGTTGTGTATTCATGTGTATATCGAATGGAATCGTGTTTACAGCTATGTGTTTATTTGTTTTTTAAATTCAATATAATCCCTCAATATAAACAAATAAATAAATTAAGCCATTAACTTGATAAATATGAATACAGCTTTGCTGCTAGCTGTGTATTCTTCAACTGCACTCACAAACTATTTAGCGAGTGCAATTTGAATTTACCACAAAAGGAGGAGGAAGAGAAAGACGCTCCAGCTTAACATTTTATTTGCTGTATGTATACATATAATCTCAAGCTTCATAATTTTCTTATATTCAAAATTCTTTTATGGTAATGTGTTTCTAATTTACAGCCTTGCTCTGAATCGAGACTCCACTGTAACCTTCACAGAAACCAACGTGCCTACACAGAACAGTGGAGTAGTTTCAACAATAAGTTTGACTTCTGCAGCAGATGAAGCTCCCTCTCATACACTCAATGGCACTGAGTCAGTTGTGGGATCTAACTCTTGGAGACGGGCTAAAGTTGTCTGTGATTACGATGCAACAAGCAAAGAGGAAATGAGTCTTATGATGAATGAGGTGAGAAGCACTCATTTTACCTAATACTTAAGAATTAGCTCTCCTTTAGCCATTCAGACTGAAAAGACCCAGTGGTGTTTTTTATATGTTATGCCTAGCTAGTTGAACTAAACAGTAACAATAGAACTGAGGTGGCAGAATTTACTTACTAGCCCATCTTTACATCTTCTGTCTGATATTTAAATACAAAAAGAAATTCAAGGGTGGAGGGATTGCCAGCTCCCGGTCTTCAATTATTTTCAGCTATATTTTATGACATGAAGTTATTAGTTGGAATTTTCATATGTGTGTAGCAAATTAGCTACTATAAATAGCTCTCTCTTGTAAAGAAAGTTTGTCCCTTGACTCTGATAAGAATTTTTGATATAAATATCTGTGTGCTTTGTCATGCACAGTGACAAGAGCTGATGATGTCTGTTATGAAGTGTTCTTCTGTATCTTTTGGATTTTCTTCAGTGACGTTCCTAGTAAGTAAAAATTATGTGACACAGCTTTTTTGCTGTGACACACACTGTGACAAAAACTAATATTCTGTTAGTGAACTATGGTACTTTAAGTTTGGAATTTACCACATAAGTTATATTAATAATTGATACTGATGTGACACTCTTCAATAGGACATCTCTAAGGTCATGTCTCTTCTCTGCACAAGCAGTTGTCCCTCATCTTAGGTGAATAGTTCATTCCATCACAAGTCGCATAAGTCAAAATTCGTTTATGTTCAATACCTAAAAGTATCAACACAAAAATGGCCAACCATCTACCTCGCAGGCAGGTATGCACATGTATCATTTGCTGGTCATTCGTCACGCAACAGAAACCTTACCAAGGAAGTCCCTCAATGGTCTGTTTTATCACTCACACTCTTTAACCTATTCATGCACCATCTACCCACTCGTCCCTCACTTCAAGACTCGTAGTTTCCTGCACAGATGACATAACACTCTCAAGTATACATCAAAATATATAGACCTTCTCTAGCCCTGCTGTAACACACCACATGAATGGATCATCACAAACAGACTTAAATTAGCCCCAGCCAAATCCACAGTTACTCTCTTCACAAACTGGACAGCAGAACACTGTCACATTCCTTACCTAACCATGAATAACATCCCTTTAACACATACACATACCTAATATCATTGGTATAGCATCCGATGCATCAGTGGCACTGAAACAAAATGTCACAACAAGACCTAATGCCCTAAGATTACATGTCCATATAACAAAGAAACCACTATATCAGTATGCAGAGATTTTATGCACTTAGTGATGGAATGTGCAAACTCTGATTGGGTTTCTAACATCACTAAATACAGCACAACACCTTACAGACCATTTAATACAAAGCTCTAAAAACAAGCTAAGGTTGCGCGGCAACAAAACCTGCATGCTACTTATAACATGAAACCCAACTCCTCAAAGTCAGAAACCATCTTGACATGAAAGGCACACAAGTACTCGGCTCAGCCTATACAAACCAACTGCACCTTCTACCCTACATGCCGAACACCCTCACACACCAAGGAACATTAAAATAACGCCTTGCACAGGATGTCACACACAAATACTGTACTGCCTTCTCTTCCCCCTACCCACCCCAAACTGGTCATTGCATATATTTCCATTCCTATTTAACTCTCCATTCCAAGCAATCATTTAATGAAAACACACCTGCTTGCACATATTCCCAACATCCATCCTTCTGAATTCCCACTTTCCCATTAAGATAAAGTCCACTTTGCCAGGCTGCAATATAGCCACCTCTCAGGTCCTCTGATCTATCAGTAGAGGCTGGATAACTCTGTCAGTGTTGCCTTTTCAAGATATAACACAAGCATACATACAAATAAATTTATTATTGCAGATTGCACTGCTTACATCCGCATACTTTAATATCTCAACATACTCTCACTGAGAGCTATGAGGGAAAGCCTAGGATTTGTTGTGGTCTTCATTACGGACTCGGGGCTATTTGGCAAGGCTGCTTAGGGAACAACAGTAGTAACCACTAAAACTCTGAACATCGCATGATACAGTGTGAAACATTTCCATGGATATGTTGGGTTGAGTGTGTTGTGAGTAAAGTGTATGTGCTGAACAGTAAAATAATCGTTAAAATTTAATTAAATTAACTACAGTATTATTGCTAAGAAATGTTGAACATACCACTGGACAGGTTTACAAAATCTTATCAGAATATTTTATTATTCAATATGAAACATTCCATGAGTGTGCTTGCATGAATGGGTTACAATTAAACTGTGCATGCTGCTCATTAATATAAATATAAACACATATTGAGCATAACTGTAATAATAACTGTTCCAGAATTGAAATACTTACCAGTCAACTGGTATTCTAATCCTCTTTCTGAACATTACATGATTCAGTGTGAAAGTTTCCCGTGTGTTGCGAGTAAACTGCACTTGCTGCAAAGTAAAATATATGTATGGGCTTATTTAACATAATCATAATAATAAATCTGAGATGCATAATCCATGTACCATTTATTACTTACAATAATATATTTTCAAAAATGTAAAACATAACAGTTTTTAAGAAGGTTAACCACTCTAATCCTTTCAACTACCAACCAGTTACCTCACCTCTCCTATCGCTGAAGCATGCAAAACTACTCAATTCTTTCTTCTTGAAACGTCTTGAATCTATATCACTTATTTCTGTTTACCAGTACGGCTTCCTCATGATAAGATCCACTGGTGACCTTCCGTTCTATCTCACTTATGTATGGTCATTTTCTCTAAAGAACTATTGGGAATCCTTTGTTGTTGCCCTTGACATCTCTAAGACCTTTGACAGAGTGTGGCAGAAGGCTATTTTAGCCAGACTAGTAGCTTATGGCTTTTACCCCGTCTCTTTGTTCTATTTTTTATTTCTGTGGTTGTTGATGGTGCAGCATATACACCTAGTTCTTAAAATAACGCGAAGATAGGTTCTCAGAAGTGTCGCGTATTGTAATTATCGTGTAATTTAACAAGTCATTTTCCATAAGAAACAATGATAATGGGCATAGATACGTTCCACAACCGTACATAGACACACTATAACAAAGATATAAGTATAAGTAAAACATATAAGTATATAACAAAGCAGAAAAACCTGTAGTTATTTATATTAACATGCAAATAGTGTACAGTATAAAAGATATACAGATTACTGTACAGTAAACAAATTAATGCACTCTACTTTGTGGTGGGCAACAGGCATACACTGGGACGTGCATGGTGGCGGTGAGCACGAGGATACAGTGGTAACACGCTGGCTTCGCATTCACGAGGTCGAAAGATCGGTTCCCGTCCAAGACCGAGAGTTTAAGCTGTTTACTGGTAGGAACTGCTGTGTTTGGACACCACAGTGGGGGGTTGGGGCTTGCCCTGGCTGACGAATACCCATTGTATTGAAATGGAAATAAAGGTTTATTATTATTATTATTATTATTATATCAGTTGATGCACCCTCGCATGCTATGTCCCTGAGATATTATATTGCTAGTTTGTTTGCTGTTTGTTCCTAATGCTTTTTTTCAATTCTCTTCATAATATTCGATCGCATTAAGCAGTAGAAGAGGAGGAGGATGCGGGAGAACAAACCTCTATCTGTAAACGCTTTGCCGCTTTTGTATCAGCTGATGCACCCTCACACGCTATTTCCCTGATGATATTATATCAAAAGTTTGTTTGCTCTTTGTTCTTAATACTTTTTTCAATTCTCTTCATAATATTCGATCTCATTAAGCGGTAGAAGAGGAGGAGGATGCGGGAGAACGAACCTCTATCTGCAAACATTTTGCCACCTCCGTATCAGCAGCTGCACCCTTGCATGCTATTTCCCTGATGATATTATATCGAAAGTTTGTTTGCTGTTTGTTCTTAATGCTTTTTTCAATTCTCTTCATAATATTCAATCGCATTAAGCGGTAGTAGATGAGGAGGATGCGGGAGAACAAACCTCTATCTGCAAACGTTTTGCCGCCTCCGTATCAGCTGATGCACCCTCGCACGCTATTTCCCTGATGATATTATATCGCAAGTTTGTTTGCTGTTTGTTCTTAATGCATTTTTTCCATTATATTCACAATATCCGATTGCATTAAGCGGTAGAAGAGGAGGAGGATGCAGGAGAACGAACCTCTATCTGCAAATGTTTTGCCGCTTCTGTATCAGTTGATACACCTTCGCACGCTATTTCCCTAACAATATTATATCAAAAGTTTGTTTACTCTTTGTTCTTAATGCTTTTTTTCCATTATCTTCATAATATTCGATTGCATTAAGCAGTAGAAGAGGAGGAGGATGTGGGAGAACAAACCTCTATCCGCAAACATTTTGATGCTTCCTTATCAGCTGATGCACCCTCGCCCGCTATTTCCCTGGCGATATTATATCGAAAGTTTGTTTGCTGTTTGTTCTTAATGCTTTTTTTCTATTATCTTCATAATATCCAGTTGCATTAAGCGGTACAAGAGGAGGAGCATGGCGGAAAAGTGCCTCCGAGGCGGTCGATAATTTACTAAAATGAAAAATTTATTTTAGAATTTTTTTGCACGGGCGTTATTCGCGAATTTCGTATTTTTTTACTATTATTTTTTTAGGAGCGTTATTCTAATTTCGCGGATTATAAAGATGTGTAAAAAGCAAACAAGGTGTACCTCATTTTCAGTTACCAGTGGTGTTCTGCAGGGTTCTATGCTTTCACCTTTTCTGTTTCTTCTCTTCATCAATGATCTTAAGCCCTCATTCTCCTCTCTTCTCCACGCCTATGGCAGGAATTCTACTCTTCATAATCCCTCTATCTTCTCCTCACAAGCATTGTCTGTTGCTCGAAATCAGTGTCGCATCACATTCTTAATGTGTCATCTCTGATATATATGGAGAGTATCTGAGTGGGGCACCCAGTATTTAGTAATAATTTAATGCCTCCAAGACAGTTTCCATCTACAGTGTTGCCTCCCTTATTGGGGTAGTTCGGTTCCGGGACCCGGCGCGAACCAGAAAAATGGCGAAGTAGGATCAGCCTTTAATTTATTTATTTATTTATTTTTTATTTATTTATTTTTTTTTTTTAAGATGATTATGACACCAGGACAGGCCAAAAATTATAAAATAAAACGGCCTTTATCAGGCTGTAAAGAGAACCAGAGATGGAGAGTGGGATGACCTGTCACATGTGAAGGGATTATAAAAGATGTGTAATGAATATCCAGCTCTCTGCTGGGTTTACTATACCTCTGCATTACCTTCATGATGTCTATTCTAAAACTTCTCCTTAGATGTTATCATTATTATTATTGGCAACAATAATTTTCCTTTGATGATAATTGGGGAGATTATTATTATTATTATCATTATTATTATTATTATTATTAATATTATCATCATCATTATTACTACGGATTCGTAATTAAACCATTATTTTTACTATAAATAATGTAGTTTTGGTTGAATGAACAAGAGTTACTTAAAGATTCTCTCTCTCTCTCTCTCTCTCTCTCTCTCTCTCTCTCTCTCTCTCTCTCTCTCTCTCTCTCTCTCTCTCTCTCTCTCTCTCTCTCTCTCTCTCTCTCTCTCTCCTCTCTCTCTCTCTCTCTCTCTCTCTCTCTCCTCTCTCTCTCTCTCTCTCTCTCTCTCTCTCTCTCTCTCTCTCTCTCTCTCTCTCTCTCCCTCTCTCTCTCTCTCTCTCTCTCTCTCTCTCTCTCTCTCTCTCTCTCTCTCCCCCCCCCAACATTCTATTCTACCCAACCCCCCACACTCTCTTTGTCCCAGCCAACTAGGGAGGGGCACTTTACACAGTTATTAAAAGTAAATAAACCAACAGATGTACAAACAATAATGAGCCCTTAATAATAATAATAATGATGATGATGATAATACTTCCACAATCTTCATCAAAGGAAAATTATTGTTGCCAATGATAATAATAATAATAATAATTATAATAATAATAATAATAATAATAATAAGATCTAAGCAGAATTATTGGAATAGACATCATGAAAGTAATGCAGAGGAATATTAAAACCCAGCAGAGAGCTGGATATTCATTACACATCTTTTATAATCCCTTCACATTTGACAGGTCATTACACTCTCCATCTCTGTTTCTCTTTGCAACCTGATAATGTCTGCTTTATTTTATCATTTTTGGGCCCATCCTGGTGTCACAATTAAAAAAAAAAAAAAAAAAAAAAAAAAAAAAATAATAATAATAATAATAATAATAATAATAATAATAATAATAATAATAATAATAATAATAATTTGCCAAAAAAAAAAAACGCGATACAGTGAGAACGCGAACCAAGAAACGCGAATAACCGGGGTAACACTGTATATCTTTATCTTCTTTTTCTTCTGATAGCCCTATTGTCTTTAAAATCATCGAAATATATCCTATTAATTCTATAAACATATTAGGCATTCAGATAGCCTCTAATTTCTTCTTCTTCTTCTTCGTCTACATCTTTTCCCACTTTTATGTGGGGCCGATGTTTCTGGCTAGTTTTCTCCATTTGTTTCTGTCCCATACCTCATCACCCAACAAACCTTTAGACCTCTAATTTGTCCTGGAAGAATCACCTAATTCAAATTTTTTAAATTACATTTAAGAAATTGGGAGTTCAGTTTCGGTTTCGTACTTACTTTTCCTCTTACCAAATACTAAAAATTTATAAAGACCTCATCCATCCCTGCTTAGAATACCGCTCTCACATCTGTCGTGCTTCTCTTTATGTTTATCTCCTTGATGGGGTTGAAAGTAAGGCCATCAGACTCGTTATCCACCCTTCTCTTACTTCTAATTTTGATTCTCTTTCTCTTTGCCAAAAGCTATCCTTTCTTTATCTTTACTTTCGACACTACAGTGTTCCTCCCCTTATCGCGGTAGTTCGGTTCCGGGACCCGGCGCGAACCAGGAAAACCGCGGCGTAGGATCAGCCTATATGTACATAGATATTTTAATTTATTTTTATGTTTACACTGTATAAACCCTCCCTGTACTGTTAACATACCACCCTTTACTTCATAAATAACAGCATGCAACGTAAATTTATATAAAAGTGATAGATAAAATTACGGTGAATGAAGTGGTAATTACATGACATACTCATGTACATAAGTATTTTACAATTATTTTTACGTTTACACTGTATAAACCCTCCCTGTACTGTTAACATACCACCCTTTACTTCATAAATAACAGCATGCAACGTAAATTCATACATACATACATATACCTTGGCTGTTTCCCCCTTTAATTGGGGGGTAGCCGACATCAAGGAAGGAAAACTGGGGAGAAGTTATTCTCCCCTCTACTCCCCTTCTTCTTTGACGTCTCGCAGGAGGTTGATACAAGGGGGGGGATTCCTAGTCTCCCCGCCCCGTCCACTCTTAGTTGCCTTTTACGACACGCAGGGAATACGGTGGGGCTATTTTTTGATATTGTGCCCTCCCCACAGGGCACTTTTATTTGGGCGTGCACAGCGGACAGACTGCACTGGCACTCCCTCCTCCATCTGCCTGAGCCTTCCTCAGTAGCAGGCGGGGTGGTGTAGAATAGCAGCGGCTTCCCGCTCCTTCCTTACCTTGGCCGCGTCTCGGAGAGTGATAAATATGAAAGATAGAAAAATGTTGTAGGAGGAATAACGAGAGAGAGAGAGAGAGAGAGAGAGAGAGAATATTTTACATGATTTTGTAAATGAGAGAAAGAGAGAGAGAGAATCTTTATTGATGCATCAACGCAGGTCATTATTGTACAAGCTTAATAGTTACCGCGAAAAAAGGTATGAAAATTGAATGAACTGGTATTTCGTGAGCTCTCGCAACGGGGGGGGAGAGAGAGAGAGAGAGAGAGAGAGATTATTTTATTTTATTAATTTATTGCGCCAAGGCGTCAGACATTACATGAGTTCATACAAATAATGCTTCAAATGGATACAAAACCAAGAATTGAACATAGTTTACAGGGAGGTGTACACATTGATAAAACATTGCTGCATACTAACACACAACTCACAGTATGGCAGCACAGAGTACATTATATGCAGAAGTAAAGCTCAGAGAAACGCAGAATGCACAAACAGAATTATACAGCAACATACGGAAAATATATGTATAATTCAATATAATTAATGGCCACCAAAGTGAGGATAACGAGCAAGAATAACATCAAGATTGTCATCATTAAGTAAAAATGAGCAGATCTGTATTAAGTTCTGACCTCGTGGTAAAACATCTCTCACTGTGGGGCACTGAAGAGAGAGAGAGAGAGAGAGATGAATAAGTAATGTCTGAATCAAGTGGTGTTGGTGAGGACATCGGAAAATAAGTATTGCAGGAAGAGGGAAAATCAGGAAATTAGATACAAGAAAGGACACGACACGATTAAAGATTAAAACGACAGGAAAGACAAAAAGAACGATCTCTCTCTCTCTCTCTCTTTACATATATATATATATATATATATATATATATATATATATATATATATATATATATATATATATATATATATATATATATATATATATATATATATATATATATATATGAAAGTGATAGATAAAATTACGGTGAATGAAGTGGTAATTACATGACATACTCATGTACATAGGTATTTTACAATTATTTTTATGTTTACGTACTGTATAAACCCTCCCTGCACTGCTAAAAAAACGCTCTTTACATTATAAATAACAGCATGCAACGTAAATTTACATGAAAGTGATAGATAAAATTACGGTGAATGAAGTGGTAATTACATGACATACTCATGTACATAGGTATTTTACAATTATTTTTACGTTTACGTACTGTATAAGCCCTCCCTGCACTGTATATACAGTACAGTGTATATATATATATATATATATATATATATATATATATATATATATATATATATATATATATATATATATATATATATATATATATATATATATATATATATATATATATATATATATATATATATATATATATATAGATATATATATATATATATATATATATATATATATATATATATATATATATATATATATATATATATATATATATATATATATATATATATATATATATATATATATATATATATATATATATATATATCAACACTCGACGGTGTTTGATATCCACGTTTCACTATCTCGTCCAGAAAACCCAAGCGCATTAACACTGATAAATACTCCATGAAGATTGTTTAGTCTGTTCTAGCAAAGGGACATAAGCTTTCCACCTGTAACTAAAGTTTCTATGTATTCCCTGAAGTTCGATCTCGCAATCTTACTCCTTATAAGATGACTAGCATTGAAAGACCTTGTACATTCAGATATTCGCCAAAAATCCAAGCCCATAAAGGTGATTATCTCAAAATATCTCAGATAAACGATGAAAACAATATGGTAAGAATACCATAATTAAACTTACAGAAGGTCATTAATCTTTACAGTATCCATAAAATTTACCAATACTTTGTACATTTAAGTCAAGATATAGAGACAAAGAAATAATTATTTTTACGTTTACGTACTGTATAAACCCTTCCTGCACTGTTAAAAAAACACCCTTTACATTATAAATAACAGCAAGCAACGTAAATTTACATGAAAGTGGTAGATAAAATTATGGTGAATGAAGTGGTAATTACATGACATACTCATGTACATAAGTATTTTACAATTATTTTTACGTTTACACTGTATAAACCCTCCCTGTACTGTTAACAAACTACCCTTTACTTCATAAATAACAGCATGCAACGTAAATTTATATGAAAGTGATAGATAAAATTACGGTGAATGAAGTGGTAATTACATGACATACTCATGTACATAGGTATTTTGCCATTATTTTTACATTTACTTACTGTATAAACCCTCCCTGCACTGTTAAAAAAACACCCTTTACATTATAAATAACAACAAGCAACGAAATTTACATTTTCATTAAAAAAATGAAAATACTGAAAATTTTTATTTATTCAATATTTTAATATTTTTGGGTATTCCCATAAAATAAAATAATAATAATAATAAAAAAAAAAAAAACGCGATACAGTGAGAACGCGAACCAAGAAACGCGAATAATCGGGGGAACACACCCTTCTCTTACTTCTAATTTTGATTCTCTTTCTCTTTACCAAAAGCTATCCTCTCTTTATCTTTACTTTCGACACTATATTTATTGCTGCTCCGAAGAGTTGGCGAGTCGCATCCCTCCCCTGCTGGCAAGGCCATGTAACACGTGGTATTTCGTGGAGATTTGTAGCTCATGGTTTGGTCAGTGTAGTGACAAAGTCTTCCTTTCTATTCCAGACTCTAGGACTCTCCTCCTCCTTCTTCTATCTTCTCTAACTCTCAAGACTGTTCTTGCTCCAAAAAATTGATCGATCATCATCTCAGAGCCTAATCCTGACGTATTTCCAGGTCTTCAATGTTTTTATATGTTCTTTCATCCTGTCCTTTTGTTATTGTCTATCATTCTTTATTTCTGTCTTGTTATAAAACTGCTAATTTTTCATCTCATTTTTCTTGGTGCCTGGGCCCTATGAGGGCAGTGTTCTTTGCTTGTCCCAGTGTCTCACTCATAAAAAAAGGTCTACTGATCTTTTATCTGACATCATGATTCGGTATAAAATGTTTCCACTATGTGATTTGTGTATTACAAGCACACTGTACATTTGCATAGTAAAATATATGTAAATATATAATGGACTTAGCTATAGTAATAAATGCAGTACAGTAACACTTACTGTACAATAATAAGAATTCAGTTACATACATTTCAATCCATCTCATTCACTTATTCTTTCTCTCTCATTTATTCCCTCTAATATGCATACATTACTTCCTCTCACAAAAACTGCATTATCACTTACCAAAAACCATGATGAGGTCAATATTATGTGGCAATATTAATTCCCAAATGAGGGTGGATACAGATGAATTAAAGCTGGAGAAAATCTCTAGACGCCCTTACTATTGTCTCACATAATTAAGAGATTATTGGAAACCAGATTATTTGCTATGAAGACGCTCCCCTACTCATGAACAACTGAGTTACAATCATTTGCAGATACGAACAAAAACCTAACTATTATCTACGCATATATGAATGTATTTATTACATTCTGTATTAAAATTCATTAATACTGTGTACTTCATGTTTTATGTTGTAGTTAAGTGTCTTTAGCCTAGGTATTGTACAGTACTGCAACATGTATGTACAGAAGCATCCCTACTTACGAACAATCGAGTTATGAACATTTACAGATGCGAACAAAATCCTACCCATTATCTACCTATATATTAATGTATGTATTACTGAACTGTACTGCATTATTACATTACTATTACTGTATTAAAATTTATTAATACTATATACTTTATGTTTTTGTAGTTGTCTGCAACCTAAGTACCGTACAGTACTGCATATATATGAACTGTAGTATTTTTTTTTTTTCTACATAAACACAACTTACGAACAATTCTACGTACTTACAGACTTCTGGAACCTAACTCATTCGTAAATTGGGGAGTGTCTGTACGGTATACTGTACTTTTTTTTTCTTACCTAAATACAAGTTACCAGCAACTCTACTTACGAACAAATTTCTATAACCTAACTCGTAAGTAGGGGAATGTCTGTACTCACAAGTTAACATGCTTGAATTTAGCATTTTAAGAGAACTGGACTAGGACTTCAATAACCCATTCCCATCCCATTTTTTGTTTCTAACATTTCAAAAAGAGACAATTTTATTTCCTTATTATGTTATATGTTTTATGTAGTATACCATAAAATTCTTCATTTTAAAATATCTTGATATATTTTTCTGATAAATGTAAGGATTTTTTCCTTTGTTGAATTTTGCTTTTCTTAAAAGACATTATAAAATGACGTTTATTTTCTTGATGAAGTAAATTGAAAGGAAATAAAGGGATGAGAGCAATACAATGACCACACTATATTTATTCAAAAATTATAAACATTTCCACAACTTATTTATTTTCTGTATATTAAAGATAAACACACTGAGCAAACTGTGCTTATCTAGAAATAATGTACAATTTCAAGACTAATTTATTTTGTTTATTAAGAATTGTATATACTTTGAAAAACGAATCTATGCATAAAGGTATTTTACATATATTGCACTCGTAATGGAATTCTTTTTTAATTGACTTTCTGCTGTGATTGCATTTTTTTGCACATTTCACACATTTTCTTGTAGGATTCGTCTTTTCCATGACAGGAATTTCCATGGGAAAATGTTCATGAGAACTCACATCTGCTTGGTGAATTTGAAGGCTTTCATACTCTTACATGTGGAATTCGTGGATGGTATTTTATCGATTATTAACTAAAAGATAGATAGAGAGAATGTTGGGATTATTTTTCAGGGCAATGTATTATTACCTGTGCTTTTTAATCACATACTTATAGACAATATATATACACCTTGTTCCTTTTATGCGCGATTTTTTTATACATGAAATTGCAATAACGCCCACAAAAAATAATAGTAAAAAAAATCAAATTTTGCGAATAATGCCCCCCCCCAAAAAAAAAAAATAATAATAATAATAATATATATATTTTTTTTAGTAGTAGTAAATAAGCGCCCGCGGATGCTTCTTCCACGAGTACAAAGAGGATTACAATAAGAAAAGATCATCATCATTATACATTATATTTACACCCACCCTACCTCCGTCATATGTCTATCTAATCTACATTTGAAGGTGACTAAGGTATTGGCATTTATTATCCTACTAGGAGTTCTGTTTCATGCATCAGCTACTCTACGGTATTACCAAACCAATTTTCACCAATTTCCCTTCTGAACCTAAATTATCAAGTTTAAATTCATTACCCATTACGAGTTCTGGTTTGATCATGAATTTTTAAAACTTTATTAATATCACCCTTGTTAATCCCTTTAAACCACACACCCTACCTCTGTCATATGTCTATCTAATCTACATTTGAAGGTGTCTAAGGTATTGGCATTTATTATCCTACTAGGAATCCTGTTCCATGCATCAGCTACTCTACGATATTACCAAACCAATTTTCAACAATTTCCCTTCTGAACCTAAATTTAGCAAGCTTAAATCCATTACCCATTACAAGTTCTGGTTTGATCATGAATTTTTAAAACTTTATTAATATCACCCTTGTTAATCCCTTTAAACCATTTATACACCTCATTCATATCCCCTCTAACTCTGTGCCTGTATAGAGAATGTAGATGAAGTTTTTTTAATCTGTCTTATGGTAGATTTCGGTATTGCATAATAAAAAAATTTTTTCGTTTTTTAGTCTTGCTTTGGTTATTTATAATTTTTATTTTATCTTTGTTTACATTTGCATATAGAGGTTCGTTCTCCTGCATCCTCCTTCTCTTCTACCGCATAAGTTACTTGCTCATGGCCAGCTTGCATGTCCCAGTGTACTGTGTGACTGTTGCCCACCGCATAATAGAGTACAGTACAGTAATGTATGTTAATTTCTAGCTGTAAAGTGAATATGAATAGCTTTTGTATACTCTTAAAAATAGATACAGGGCTTTCTGCTTTGCTATGTAGTAATAAAATATGTTTTTTACTTATCTTATATCTTTGGCATGGTGTGTCTGTGTATGGTTTGGAACGTATCTATTCCCTTTATCATTGTTTCCTATGGAAAATGATTCGTTTTTTCATGCGATTTTCCATTTACCCGACACTTCTGAGAACCTATCTAGGCGTTATTCTGAGAACTATATATATATAGTTTTTTGGGGGGGCAAAGTATTATTTTATTTTTTGGGTATATGCAAAAATATTAAAATATTAAAAAAAATAAAAATTTTCAGTTTTTTCATTTTTTTATTGAAAAAAACATATTTCATTATCTAATTGATAAAAAAAATTTATTTCATAGCCTACGAATAATAAAACAGTAAAAAATAGTAAAAAACATAAATTTAGATATAACGTTATTAAACGTTTTGCTTGTGTCCGATGGCGTACTATGTATTGGGGTTGCAGCTACATGAGCTAGCATATATATTTATATTTCCAGTAGTTTCATGATTTTATTGATAAAAAAACGTATTTCTTAGCCTAAGAATAATAAAACAGTACAAAATAGTAAAAAACATAAATACTAACATTATTGCAACATGTAAAATACGATACCGCTATCAGCGTTTCGGACAAAGGCTTCCACCATCTTCCATTGTCTCGCCTCGCTCGTGTGCGCCGTTCACATTGTGCTTATTAATACGTTTTGCTTGTGATTTTTTTACTCGCATATTTTAACGTTTGCAATGCCTGCCAAGCATCCTTCATCTTCTAAGGCTTCTTCTGGTGAGCCTAAGCGGCAAAGGAAAATGTTAACCATAACAGATAAGGTAAGTTTACCTATCACGTACATATAAATTTACGTTGCATGCTGTTATTTATAAAGTAAAGGGTGGTTTTTTAACAGTGCAGGGAGGGTTTATACAGTAAACGTAAAAATAATTGTAAAATACCTATGTACATGAGTATGTCATATAAATTTACGCTTGCATGCTGTTATTTATGAAGTAAAGGGTGGTTTGTTAACAGTACAGGGAAGGTTTATACAGTTTATACGGTGTAATCGTAAAAATAAATTAAAATATCTATGTACATATAGGCTGATCCCACTCCGCGATTTTCCTGTCTCGTGCCGGGTCCCGGAACCGAACCCTCGCGATAATGGGGGATCACTGTATATATATATATATATATATATATATATATATATATATATATATATATATATATATATATATATATATATATATATATATATATATATATATATATATATATATATATATATATATATATATATATATATATATATATAGTGATCCCTCGTTTATTGCGGGGTTTAGATTCCGGGACCGTCCGCGATAGGTGAATTTCCGCGAAGTAGGATCACCCTATATGTACATAGGTATTTTACATTTATTTATACGTTTACTGTATAAACCCTCCCTGTACTGTTAACAAACCACCCTTTACTTCATTAATAACAGCATGCAAGTTTAAATTTATATGAAAGTGATAGGTAAACTTACCGTGAATGAAATGGTAATAACATGACATACTCATATCATAGGTATTTTACAATTATTTTTACATTTACTGTAAAAACCCTCCCTTCACTGTTAAAAAACCACCCTTATCTTTATAAATAACAGCATGCAAGCGTAAATTTATATGAAAGTGATAGGTAAACTTACTGTGAATGAGGTGGTAATGACATGACATACTCATATACATAGGTATTTTACAATTATTTGTACGTTTACTGTATAAACCCTCCCCTGTGGCCGACATCCGCAAACCCTCTACCTTCTTTCAGCATATCTAACAGTTTCACCTTATCCGTTATGGTTAACATCTTCCTTTGCCACTTAGGCTTACTACCAGAAGCCTTTGAAGATGAAGGACGTTTGGAAGGCATTTCAAAGGTTGAAATACGTTAGTAAAAAAAAATCACAAGCACAACGTATTAATAAGTACAACGCAAACGGCGCACATGTTAGATAGACTGAACGAGTGAGGCGAGACAATGGAAGATGGTGGGAGAACCAAGCTTTAATCAAAATGCCAATCAGACCCCATGATACAGAACATACAGAAAAACAATTATGTCATTCGTCGTCTCCCACCCTTTCATCCAATAGCATTCCTTGAACTATCTCACATAGATGCGAGCTTTTGCGTTTTCCAAGACGCCAATACATTGTGCGCTATCGGACAGTATTTCACATGGTGCAATACTGTGAGTTATATGTTTGAATTTATGTTTTTTACTAAATTTTACTGTTTTTTTATTCTTAAGCTAGGAAATTCTTGTTTTATCAATAAAATAATGAAAGTTTCAATATGTACTAGCTCAAGTAGGTGCGACCCTTTTCGTTTTCCGAAACGCTAATACCGGTATCGTATTTTACATGGTGCAATACTGTTAGTATTTATGTTATTTTACTATTGTTTAATGTTTTATTATTCTTAGGCTAAGAAATAAATTTTTTTATCAATGAAATCATGAAAATACTGGAAATTTTAATATGCTAGCTCACGTAGGTGCGACCCTTTACGTTTTCCGAAACGCTGATACCGGTATCATACTTTCAATGGTGCAGAGTTACATGTTCAAATTTATGGTTTTTTACTATTTCATACTGTTTTATTATTCTTAGGCTGGGAAATACATTTTTTTTATCAATAAAGTACTGAAAAATTCTTTTTTCAATAAAATAATTAAAATACTGAAAAATTTTATTTCTTAAAATTTTAATATTTTCGCGTATACCCAGAAAAAAAAACTCGCCAAAAAAAAAAAAAAAAGCGATACAGTGAATCCGCGATAGGTGAACCGTGATATAACGAGGGAATACTGTATATAATATATATATATATATATATATATATATATATATATATATATATATACACACAGTGATCCTTCGCTCTATTGCGTTTCTTCCCTCGCGAATTCACTGTATCACATTTTTTTTTTTTATATATATATATATATATATATATATATATATATATATATATATATATATATATATATATATATATATATATATATATATGCAAAAATATTAAAATATTAAAAAATAAACATTTTCAGTATTTTCAATTTTTTATTGAAAAAAAAAATTTCTTTATTTAATTGATAAAAAAATTTATTTCCCAGCCTACGAATAATAAAACAGTAAGAAATACTAAAAAAACATAAATTTGAACATGTAACTCTGCACCATAGAAAGTACGATACCGGTATCAGCGTTTCGGAAGACGCAAAGGGTCGCACCTACGTGAGCTAGCACATATTAATATTTCCAGTAGTTTCATGCTTTTATTGATAAAAAGAAGTATTTCTAAGCCTAAGAATAATAAAACAGTAAAAAATAGTAAAAAACATAAATACTAACAGTATTGCACGACGTAAAATACGATACCGGTATCAGCGTTTCGGAAAACGAAAAGGGTCGCACCTACGTGAGCTAGTACATATTGAAATTTTCATTATTTTATTGATAAAACAAGTATTTCCTAGCCTAAGATTAATAAAACAGTAAAAAATAGAAAAAAACATAAATTTAGATATATAACTCACAGTATTACATCATGTGAAATACTGTCCGATAGCGTACAATGTATTGGGGTCGCACTTACGTGAGCTAGCATATATATTAAAATTTCCAGTAGTTTCATGATTTTATTGATAAAAAAAATGTATTTCTTAGCCTAAGAATAATAAAACAGTAAAAAATAGTAAAAAACATAAATACTATCAGTATTGCACCATGTAAAATACGATACCGGTATCAGCGTTTCAGACAAAGGCTCGCACCTACGTGAGATAGTTCATGGAATGCTATTGGCTGAAAGAGTGAGAGATCTGTATCATGGGGTCTGATTGGCTTTTTCATCAAAGTTTGGTTCTCCCACCATCTTCCATTGTCTCGCCTCACTCGTTCAGTCTAACTTACGTGTGCGCCGTTCACGTTGTGCTTATTAATACGTTTTGCTCGTGATTTTTTTACTCGCGTATTTTAACCTTTGCAATGCCTCCCAAGCATCCTTCATCTTCTAAGGCTTCTGGTAGTGAGCCTAAGCGGCAAAGGAAGATGTTAACCATAACAGATAAGGTGGAACTCTTAGATATGTTGAAAGAAGGAAAAAGATTTACGGATGTTGGCCGCTATTTTGGCTTCAATGAATAACAACCGTAAAGCTGTTATTGGCTGCGGAATAATTTCCTCTGGCGTCTACAAACTCATTACCACATCATTCACGGTAAGTTTACCTATCATGTACTTATAAATTTACGTTGAATGCTGTTATTTATAAAGTAAAGGGTGGTTTTTTAACAGTGCAGGGAGGGTTTATACAGTAAACGTAAAAATAATTGTAAAATACCTCTTTACATGAGTATGTCATGTCATTACCACCTCATTCACAGTAAGTTTATCTATCACTTTCATATAAATTTACGCTTACATGCTGTTATTTATGAAGTAAAGGGTGGTTTGTTAACAGTACAGGGAGGGTTTATACAGTTTATACAGTGTTAACGTAAAAATAAATTAAAATATCTATGTACATATAGGGTGATCCTACTTCGCGAAAATTCCTGTCTCGCGCCAGGTCCCGGAATCTAACCTTCGCGATAAATGAAGGAACACTGTATATATATATATATATATATATATATATATATATATATATATATATATGCAAAATAAACTGTTATATCACAGCACAATATGAAGCAAAAAAAGGCCCATAAATAAAACACAAAAAGAAGCGAAGATGTACTATATATTACGACTGGACTCCACTCCTCTCCAGTCGTAATATATAGTACATCTTCGCTTCTTTTTGTGATTTATTTATGGGCCTTTTTTTGCTTCATATATATATATATATATATATATATATATATATATATATATATATATATATATATATATATATATATATATATATATATATATATATATATATATATATATATATATATATATATATATATGTTCTTCTTGATGTTCTGGTTTTACGTCACGGACTCCTTTTTCTACCAAGGGCTAGGACGGTTGCCTTCTTGTGAAGGACTTGTTTTGGCAGATGTAATCGTTACCCTGAGTGCATGCCCTTGCTAACCTCAGACCGTCACGGGGCGCGAACCCTCGACCTGCCGCCTCAAAGTCGTGGACGGTACCGCTTGAGCCATGGTAAATACATATATATATATATATATATATATATATATATATATATATATATATATATATATATATATATATATATATATATATATATATATATATATATATATATATATATATATATATATATATATATATATATATTTAGTTCTTTTTGACGTTCTCTTCCATTGTTCCCATCCTTTACTTTATTCACAATATTTGCATCATCTGCGAAGATATTTAAAAATTAATTGCAGACTCCGGCAGATCATTTCTATATACAAACTAAGGAACAAAAGTGGGCCTAAAATTGATTACTAAAACAATGTCACTTATGACCTCTTGCTTACTATATATATATATATATATATATATATATATATATATATATATATATATATATATATATATATATATATATATATATATATATATATACAGTGTTCCCCCGATTATTCGCGTATCTTGGTTCGCGTTCTCACTGTATCGTGTTTTTTTTTTTATAAATTATTATTTTATTTTATGGGTATATGCAAAAATATAAAAATATTGAATAAATAAAAATTTTCAGTATTTTCATTTTTTTATTGAAAATGTAAATTTACGTTGCTTGCTGTTATTTATAATGTAAAGGATGTTTTTTTAACAGTGCAGGGAGGGTTTTTACAG
Source organism: Halocaridina rubra (assembly GCA_037179515.1). Lineage (NCBI taxonomy): Eukaryota > Metazoa > Arthropoda > Malacostraca > Decapoda > Atyidae > Halocaridina > Halocaridina rubra. The sequence goes on along the minus strand of JAXCGZ010021029.1, from coordinate 63,338 downwards.
TAAGTAAATGTAAAATTAATTGTAAAATACCTATGTACATGAGCATGTCATGTAATTACCACTTCATTCACCGTAATTTTATCTATCACTTTCATATAAATTTACGTTGCATGCTGTTATTTATGAAGTAAAGGGTGGTTTGTTAACAGTACAGGGAGGGTTTATACAGTGTAAACGTAAAAATATTTGTAAAATACCTATGTACATGAGTATGTCATGTAATTACCACTTCATGCACCGTAATTTTATCTACCACTTTCATGTAAATTTACGTTGCTTGCTGTTATTTATAATGTAAAGGGTGTTTTTTTAACAGTGCAGGGAGGGTTTATACAGTACGTATATGTAAAAATACTTGTAAAATACCTATGTACATGAGTATGTCATGTAATTACCACTTCATTCACCGTAATTTTATCTATCACTTTCATGTAAATTTACGTTGCTTGCTGTTATTTATAATGTAAAGGGTGTTTATTTAACAGTGCAGGGAGGATTTATACAGTATGTAAACGTAAAAATAATTATTTCTTTGTTTCTATATCTTGACTTAAATGTAAAAAAATATTGGTAAATTTTATGGATATTGTAAAGATTAATGACCTGCGGTAAGTTTAATTATGGTATTGTAATTTATCCAAGGTATTTTGAGACAATCACCTTTACGGGCTTGGATTTTGGGCGAATATCTGAATGTACAAGGTCTTTCAATGCTAGTCATCTTATAAGGAGTAAGATTGCGAGATCGAACTTCATGGAATACATAGAAACTTTAGTTACAGGTAGAAAGCCTATGTCTCTTTGCTAGAACAGACTAAACAATCTTCATGGAGTACTTCTCAGTGTTAATGCGCTTGGGTTTTCTGGACGAGATAGTGAAACGTGAATATCAAATACCATAGAGTGTTGATATTGATATATACTGTATATACATATATACACTGTACTTTATATACAGTGCAGGGAGGGTTTATACAGTACGTAAACATAAAAATAATTGTAAAATACCTATGTACATGAGTATGTCATGTAATTACCACTTCATTCACCGTAATTTTATCTATCACTTTTATGTACATTTACGTTGCATGCTGTTATTTATAACGTAAAGGGTGTTTTTTTAACAGTGCAGGGAGGGTTTATACAGTACGTAAACGTAAAAATAATTGTAAACTTCCTATGTAAATGAGTATGTCATGTAATTACCACTTTATTCACCGTAATTTTATCTATCACTTTCATATAAATTTACGTTGCATGCTGTTATTTATGAAGTAAAGGGTGGTATGTTAACAGTACAGGGAGGGTTTATACAGTCTAAATGTAAAAATAAATTAAAATATCTATGTACATATAGGCTGATCCTACTCCGCGGTTTTCCTGGTTTGCGCCAGGTCCCGGAACCGAACTACCACGATAAGGGGGGGAACACTGTATATATATATATATATATATATATATATATATATATATATATATATATATATATATATATATATATATATATATATATATATATATATATATATATATATATATATATATATATATATATATATATATATAAAGTAAGCAAAAGGTCATAAGTGACATTGTTTTAGTAATCAATTTTAGGGCCACTTTTGTACCTTATGCTGTATATGGAAATGATCTGCCGGAGTCTGCAAATTCATTTTTAAATATCTTCGCAGATGATGCAAATACTGTGAATAAAGTAAAAGATGGGAACAATGGAAGAAACTTCAAGAAGACCTAAATAGTTTGCTTGATTGGTCAGACAAATGACTAGCAAGATTTTGTACTTCAGTATGTAAAGCAATGAGAATAGGCAAGACTGCAAGAAAGGCCAACTTTGTATTATCAGTAGTAGGCTCATAACTTAAAGAAACTGAGAACAATAGATATCTAGGAGTAAACTTGCTGGCCGTCTTTGTAAGTGAAGTACATAGCAAACATAAGGATGGCCTTCGTAAACGTGGACATGGAAAATGTTCAGAAATATGTACTTGACTTATGTGAGACCAAGAAAAAGCATATATATATATATATTGCAGAAAGTCCAAAGACATGTTACAAAGCTGGTAACAAAGATATGCAATCTCAGTTATGAGGCAAGCCTGAGGGAGTTAGACTTACAATCACTTGTCACCACAAGGAAGAGGGAGGATATGGTGCAGGCTTTTAAATTCCTTCATTGGTTTTGACAGAGATGTTATTTTGAAATTCTGTAAGAAAGCAAATTTGCAGGATGTAAAGAAGTCCCTTTTTTTACATAAGAATAGTTGCTAAGTGGAATTCATTAAGTGAGGAAACAGTAATTGCTAAATGCATCCATAGTTAAAGACAAATATGATAAGTATCAGTGAGTATAAAAATGGAACAGACTATGAGATGGGGAGTTACGAGCATAGGTCTCTTTCCCGTTAGCACAATTTGGTAAATACATTCATGTTGCCTCTTCAAATGGTTTGACATCACTGACCATTAGATTTTGATAGAGGGGCTTTGAAGAGTGTTGCCAGATGTACAAAAACTAGTCTTGAGCATAGAAAAACTTGTAGACAACTGTTATGAATGAATTAAGTCGTCTTAGTTGCAGTTTTTAAAATAAAAAATATGAACAAGTACACTAGTCTGAGTCCGAAAATGAACCAAGCATAAAAAAATTAGTATAATTGTCATTACCAGGAAAGAGGTTAAGTACGAGAATAAGGCGATGCATGAGAAAACCTCAGAAAGAAATAGTGTCAATTACTCACAATGGAAAATAGGAGTTCATCCTTGCCAAATTATGGTCAGTTGGTATGGCAACTCAAACTCTAGTGGATTTAAGATAGAATTTAATTATTATAGCTAATGATTATAGAGATACATGTATGAATGCTGAAAAGTTATACAGTATCACTTCTTTTGTAATTTTTGACTTTTATGAATATGGGGTATTTTCCTTGTGTAGATACAAGCATTTTGGAATCGTTTAAGGGAAAGAAGAAACTCGAGGTTGAGTAATTTATGATTGACTTTAATTTTATTTCCATTTCATAATGTACTGAAACCAGACTATTAAAGAAGCAAAATGTTTCAATCCCTTTAGAGAAGTTACAGTTGTTTTTTACTATATCCTTTCTTTATTGTTTTGATACTAAATTACATAGAACTTCATTTGTCAGCTATTAATTTTCAATAATTTTTATACTTTGTTTTGTTTGAGCTATGATGAATATTGATATTTTTTATTTTTTTTGCATCTTAAGGTTGTTACGTATTGTGAGGATCAACGCAGATCATCAGATTTTGTGCTAGCAAAACGTGGGACTCAAACAGGCCATGTTCCTATTGCATACCTAGAACCCATGGATGACTAAACCTCCAATGTTATCTAAGTTTCCTCTTATACAAAATTCATGATGAATATATATACTGCAAATATTGTTATTTAACAATAAATACCAATTTTTTTGTGAAAGAAATGCAGGTACATTACTAAAATACTGATATTATTGTATAAAGTGCATACAGTAAATATTAGCATGGTCATGATAATAAATTCTTGAAGTTGCTTTTAATGAATAAAATTATTTTGTTTTCATATTATTTGTTCAGGTTGCATGCCATTAAATAAGCAAATAAGGACCCAGCCTAGCATAGTGGTAAGTTATTCACCCTTTCCACAGATCCATGAATGGGGCAAGTAACTTTTTTGACAAGCATGAGAGTATCTGTTAAAATTTAATAGCCTAGGAATGTGAGTATTCACATTATTGAAGTAATTTCATTCTCTAATTTGTAACTAACTGGATAATGTATGTTTGATTAGTTGCAGGACCTCGTGTTAGGTTATACTATTATGGTAACTTTTTTGTTGCAGTAGCACTGAGGAAATTATTCTGGAAGATATCTAAGCAATACTGCTAAGAGGGACTAGCTTATTCTAGTGTACAATCAAGGAAGATTTGCGAGGGTAGGGGAGAGCACAGTTACCCAGCAATAAAATGCGAAGAGGATATTTATTTTTGGCTATAATATACCTTTTCATGAGGATTTAAATGAATTAAGCCACAGTGCATCCAAATGGAAGATTACGTGTAAATAGTCTTCATGATATGTTGGATTTACGGTTTTATCTTAGACTAGGGATTGAAAGTAGCCATTTTGAACTCGGCATGAGGTGCAAAATAATCTATCTGGATGCTTAGTTTTCAAGACAGTTTTTAGTCTTGTGGTATAGGAATAATGTATCAGCTCAGGATTACTATATTTAGTTTTACATGGATTACAGATATTTGAACATATAACCCCTATAGGTTTCAGGAAAGACAGAGTGAATGTATAATAGGAATGTAATATTTTTGTACTGACCATGTGATTCGTAAACTTTAATATGAAAATCTACATCCTCTTCAGTTCCAAAATCTTATAGATGGGGTATATTCAGTTTAATTATAATTCTGGTTTGCATACAGTTCCAAGGCATATTTAACTTTTATAACAGTAAATATAGAAGTTAGGTTAAATGTCGAGATATGGCTAAGCGGTCTGTGAAGACTTGCTACCAGAAATTTCAGTTGCAGCACCCCTGATAGGAGTGTCAAAACCACGATAGTAAGTAAGACTTTTTGGGAGTTTCACAGCATTAAATTAGGATATTTCTAGGAAATCATTTCTTAACCTGTGCCTGGCTCTTTATCTCCAATGAATAACTTTTATGAAGAAATGAAATACATGCATTATAATTACCAGCAATGATGGCTAGCATGCTGTAACAATTTGTTAATTTTTAATGATTGTACAAACATTCATGATTATGCTACCTTATGTTATTTATTCAGCAAAAGAACAATAGGTAATGCCACAACATCTACAATTTATTTTGAATCCTTGTTCTACTACGTCAGTACTGAGAAAATAAGACATTATTTGAATATAATGAGTGGCATTTGTTATGTATGACTTCTATGCATATTGTTTTGGGATCCTGATGTTCAATGTCGAGAAGACTTTATTTTATATTGAAAAAATACAATGCAAATTTGTATTTTCCAAGATATTGCATGCACTTTACACATCAATGAATTGTCACACATCATATATGTATAATTGATTGGACTGACAAAGAAGCACGTATTATAACTATACAATAAAAGCTAATATTATAATATACTGTATATATATATATATATATATATATATATATATATATATATATATATATATATATATATATATATATATATATATATATATATATATATATATATATATATATATATATATATATATATATATATATATATATATATATATATATATATATATATATATATATATATATATATATATATATATATATATATATATATATATATATGTGTGGTAAGGCAGCCAATTAGTGAAACAACTGAACCCCTTCTCAAGCACAAGTTAGTGTAAAATGACAATGACAGAGTAAAAACAAAAAGGACTCAGGAGACCTGAGGGAATCAAAAATTAAAGACAGTAAGACAGCTATAATCCAAAAGAAATAATACCCTCAATCAAAGAAAATCGACAAAATCATTAATAAGTCAATAACAATAGAATATGTTAATCTCTAATTGCGATTATAGATCGGTAAGTAGATAATCCCTTTAATATAAAAAAAGCAAAGGACCAGTGAGCTCAAAAAAACACAAACCTAATAGAAGAAATGACAAGAATTATGGAAAAAAATTAATATAAATGTATATAAATATACTCATAAATATACATGCATATACAAACACATGTACACATTCCCATATATATGTGCATACACAAACACATACATATAAAATTAAAAATATATATGCATGCACATAC
>JAXCGZ010021029.1:30000-52500 GCA_037179515.1 Halocaridina rubra | reverse complement strand
ATTGCTGATTGCAGAAAACCTTCAGCATGGATGAGACTGGGTTATTTTGGAAGAGAATGCCATCTCGCACTTTTCTCTTCAAGGAAGAAGCTAAAGCCCCGGGATTTAAAGCATACAAAGATCGCGTTACCCTCATCATGTGCGGAAATGCTGCGGGCTTCATGTTAAAGCCCGGGCTTATCTACAAGTCAAAGAACCCTAGGGCTTTGAAGAATAAAAACAAGAATCTGTTGCCAGTGTATTGGACGCATAACCCGAAGGCCTGGATCACGAAAAGCCTCACATCGGACTGGTTTCACCAATGCTTTATCCCTCAGGTCAAACTTTTTCTTGCAGAAAAAGGCCTTGAATTTAAAGTCCTTCTTTTGATGGATAATCCTGGTGGCCACGCAAGTAATCTCGAATATGACGGTGTTCAAGTAGAGTTCCTGCCACCGAATACAACGTCACTGATTCAGCCTATGGATCAAGGCGTTATTCGTGCGTTCAAGGCCCTCTACACACGAAATGCCTGGCGAACCTGGTTGAATCCATGGATTCGGACAAAGAATTCTCAATGAAGATGTACTGGCGTAATTACACGATTGCTACATGCCTTCAAAATATTCAGAATGCAATCAAAGAGATGAAGTCGGCCACAATCAATGCCAGCTGGAAGAATTGTGGCCCGAAGTCATCCACGACTACAAGTCCATAACTCGGCAGTTGCGAAATCTGTGAAGTTGGCTGCATTGCTAGGAGGAGAAGACTTTAAAGATATGACTCACGAAGATGTGAATGAACTGATTGACTGCCACTCGCAGCCTTTGAGTGATGAAGATATGGAAGAAATTACAAAATCAGCGAGCGAAGAAGAGGAAGAAGAACTTCAAGAAACACACAAAGAAATTGAAGAACCTGGCCTTACACTCGAACGTCTGGCAGCCATATATGAACATGTGAAAGCAGCCCAAAAACTCTCGCAGGAACATGATGATAATATGGTTCGTTAGGTTACCTTCTGCAGTATTATTGACGATGCCATGACTCCTTACCAGACCATCTTCGCACAAAAAAAGAAACAGTGACAGCAACTCCCCATTACCATGTTCTTCTCCCCCAAAAAGCAGCCGTAAAGCTGTTATTATTGGCTGCGGAATAATTTCCTCTGGGGTCAACAAACATCATTACCACCTCATTCACAGTAAATTTACCTATCACTTACATATAAATTTACGTTGCATGCTGTTATTTATAAAGTAAAGGGTGGTTTTTTAACAGTGCAGGGAGGGTTTATACAGTAAAGGTAAAAATAATTGTAAAATACCTATGTACATGAGTATGTTATTTCATTACCACCTCATTCACAGTAAGTTTATCTATCACTTTCATATAAATTTACGCTTGTATGCTGTTATTTATGAAGTAAAGGGTGGTTTGTTAACAGTACAGGGAGGGTTTATACAGTTTATACAGTGTAAATGTAAAAATAAATTAAAATATCTATGTACATATAGAGTGATCCCACTTCCCGAAATTCCTGTCTCGCGCCGGGTCCCGGAACCGAACCATCGCGATAATAGAAGGAACACTGTATATATATATATATATATATATATATATATATATATATATATATATATATATATATATATATATATATATATATATATATATATAAAAAATGTATATGTATGCTTTAGTAGGAAAGGAGTGCATTTAAGCTGACAATTACTCCCTGAAAATTTTTTTGTAAAAGCAACTGATAAGGGAGGAGAGCATGACAGGGTATGATTAATCACTGTATTTGTATTAGTTCTTTTAGCAATGCCAGAGCCAGTGTATGAGCTATTGCAGCTACAGTTTCGAAAAAAAAAATAATCCTAATGAAAGCAGTAATGATGGAATGTCCAGTGCTGCAAATGTTATTTCCCAGATTAGATTCATTGTTAACAGTATCAGTAATGAAGCCTTGCTGTAATTCAGCTATATTTTCGTCGAGAATTTGGGAAAGAGAGTATAAGGAATGTAATTAGCAGTTACAAAGCTATCCACATCATATGGCCTTTTTCTCCTTTCTTCATCACCTTCATACAGACTTGTTGCAAGATGTTAGTATTATAATTATTCCCATCATAGTCCTCTCTACTCCAAGCCTAAGATATTATTTGAGGCAGTATAGTCATATAAAATATAATAAGAAATAATTTAGGTGTCCTATAGGAGTCTCTTTATTGCTCCTGGTAATAATCTTTATTTGGGGTTGATGTACCTATGTATGCCTTGTTATTTTCATTTGAATAAACTCATTTTGTTTGTATTGATATACAGATGAAATTGAATATAGCTACACTTATTAATGTCTAATGTTAAATTTTGGTATGTGTGTACTTTGCCACAGATATGCATGCATTATATCACTCCAATAATAAAATTAATAACTTCCAATAGGAGTCTCTTTAATGCTCCTGGTAATAATCTTTATTTGGGGTTGATGTACCTATGTATGCCTTGTTATTTTCATTTGAATGAACTCATTTTGTTTGTATTGATATACAGATGAAATTGAATATAGCTACACTTATTAATGTCTAATGTTAAATTTTGGTTTGTGTGTACTTTGCTACAGATATGCATGCATTATATCATTCCAATAATAAAATTAATCACTTCCAATAGGAGTCTCTTTATTGCTCCTCTTAATAATCTTTATTTGGGGTTGATGTACCTATGTATGCCTTGTTATTTTCATTTGAATGAACTCATTTTGTTTGTATTGATATACAGATGAAATTGAATATAGCTACACTTATTAATGTCTAATGTTAAATTTTGGTTTGTGTGTACTTTGCCACAGATATGCATGCATTATATCATTCCAATAATAAAATTAATCACTTCCAATAGGAGTCTCTTTATTGCTCCTGGTAATAATCTTTATTTGGGGTTGATGTACCTATGTATGCCTTGTTATTTTCATTTGAATGAACTCATTTTGTTTGTATTGATATACAGATGAAATTGAATATAGCTACACTTATTAATGTCTAATGTTAAATTTTGGTTTGCGTGTACTTTGCCACAGATATGCATGCATTATATCACTCCAATAATAAAATTAATCACTTCCAATATGAGTCTCTTTATTGCTCCTGGTAATTATCTTTATTTGGGGTTGATGTACCTATGTATGCCTTGTTATTTTCATTTGAATGAACTCATTTTGTTTGTATTGATATACAGATGAAACTGAATATAGCTACACTTATTAATGTCTAATGTTAAATTTTGGTTTGTGTGTACTTTGCCACAGATATGCATGCATTATATCACTCCAATAATAAAATTAATAACTTCCAATAGGAGTCTTTATTGCTTCTGGTAAAAATCTTTATTTGGGGTTGATGTACCTATGTATGCCTTGTTATTTTCATTTGAATGAACTCATTTTGTTTGTATTGATATACAGATGAAATTGAATATAGCTACACTTATTAATGTCTAATGTAAAATTTTGGTTTGTGTGTACTTTGCCACGGATATGCATGCATTATATCATTCCAATAATAAAATTAATCACTTCCAATAAAACTGGGCCCTTTGTGAATAACCTAACTTTTATTGTAAAAACTTATAAATCAGTGTCAAAATTTATGGCAAATTTTGTTCTTTAGGATTATACAAAAGAGTAACACTGAATTATAATGCCTAAATTTTGTAAGTTCTCTAATATTTTATATTCGACTACGTTGATTTTATTCATATCCCGCCTAATATGAGGTAATTTTTGTTATGTTCACTTTAAAAAAAAAAAGATCCATTAATAACTTATGATCATTGGTATTACACAATCGATATAGTCGTGTACTCATGCTTTCTTTCATGTAAATAAACTCATATGCTCTCTCCTTTAAACTTTCATCTATTTATTTGTGTATATATGTAAACACACAAATAGATATGTGCATTTACCATATTGTAGTCACTGAGAAGTCTATTATGCTTATGACTTCCTTTTACTTTTTTTTCTCTTTCCTCTTAGTGATCATAACTTTCATTAGTACTAAGAGTGCATTTACAAATTGCTATACAGTATTGGGAACAGAAGTTTTCAACAATAGCCATCTGCATATAGGTAATTGCTAAACCCATAGCATCTGCTACTGTAAAGAAACAGACATCATTAGTAAAAGTCAAACAGCTAACTCCTTCAACTAGAGACATATCACTTAGATACAACTAGAAAACGAAGGGACTGAGGATCACTACATGTGGCACACCCAAGAAAAGAGAAGACTCCGAGAGTACACCTAAGAAGGAAACTTTAAATTCTCTATCTTATTAACAGGATTTCTCCCATTGTAGGACTATTCTCTAAATTCCAAGGTGAGTGAGTGTAATAAGAATTTCCATAAAAGTATTTACAATATGAAAGTGACCAGGACCACTTGCCTTTCCCTTAGAGCACACTGAACAGCATTTTCCAATCGTACCAACTGATAAGTAGCAGAATGGAGCTTGCAGAATCATTACTGAGAAAGATACTAAAAATCATGAAACTAGAGGAACCAGTACAGTGGAACCTCCACCTACGAACGCCCCCCAACCATGAACAATTCGACCAAAAAACGTGACCATGTGTTTGCTCTTAGTTCTGCATTGGTGCCCGCACTGTGAAGTTCATTCGTTTTTCCTTGTTGTAGATTTCCAGATTTTTTTTTACTTTTTACTTTAACTTACCCCTCATTATGGCTCCTAAGAAATTGAAGAGTTTGTGATAGTGGTGTTAAAAAGCCTAAACGTATTACAGTGGAAACGAAAAAAGGAAATAATATCTAAACATGAGAACAGTGTTCCTGTTTCTGATCTCGCCATGCAGTATGACATGGTGAACTCGACCCTTTGCATTATTTAAAGAATAAAGAGGTTTTAAAGATAGGTGATGTCTCAAATCATAAAAGAGGTAGAAAAATTATTGTTATTTTGGATAAATGAAAAACTGTTATCTGGAGATAGTGTTAGTGAGGCTATAATATGCATGAGGCTCTGCAGATAGTGAGGCTATAATATGTGTTAAGAAACTTTTACTCACCAGCACAAGTTGTCTAGACCAGTGTTCTTCAAGCTTTTCTAAGTTAATGCACCCTTCCGGGAGCTGTTGAGAAATTCATGTACTCTAGCTCAAAAAATCACGTCTTAAGTATTAGGCGTCTATTTTAAACATAGAAAATAGCAACTCGGTCCTAAATAATTGTGATATAGGTGCTAAATGTATAATAAAATAAAATAGTTGTGTATACATTGTGTATTTCTACTTTTAAATGTGCATATCATGTGCTTTTCCAAATGGCTTGAAAAAAAAAATACAAATGGAATATCACGTTGTATCCAGTAACTAATGTAATACATAATGTAATACTTTATTTTCAATTTAAATTAATTTCTTACTTGACACTTACAGTTTTCTTCCTAAAACACCTTTTTGTTCGATGCACTCTCATACACATTGTCTATGTCATGTGCCCCTCCATTTACCCCATTATTTCCCGATACCCTTTGAAAAAATTCATGCACCCTGGGGTGCACCATGCACCCAGGTTGACTATCACTGGTCTAGACCCACCATAACCACCCCAGGTAGTCCAACTTGACTCCAGTACACCGGCAGGTTATTATGTCTAAACTTAACTAGGAAGTCCAGGTGCTTCAGTCTACTATAGTCACTTCCTTAACTCAAGTCTTAGCTGCGTCTCTCAGTCCTCTAACAGAACATACTGTCGTGACGTCAGTAGTAAATGTGGTGGCAGTCGTGATGTCATTAGCAAACACGATAGCTTACACAAACTAACACCCTTGTAAATTTCTTCTTTTTTTTATACAGCGTCCTATGTATTCCTTTAAATAGTCTATTCCCCAATGGTCCACATACAAGTGCTGTATGTGATATACTATGTTTTAATTTAATCCATGCTGATGGTAGCACGTAGTTGCTCTGGTGAAGCCCCCTTCTTAGTGAGGAAATCGGCCAGCTGTCTTGATGCATCCACCCAAGCCACTTCAGCAACCTCCCCATGCTCCAACATCTAATGTAGCTCTGCTATATCGATCCTCAATCTCCTATCATCCACACACCTACTTGAATGCAGGGAATCCACCAGGCTCTTGTTGTCAATGAAGGTCTGAAATCTTAGATTTTCACAACCAGATATCTCCTCCAGTATTCTGGCTAGGTACACAGCCATCTCAAGACAATTCAGTAAAGCCAATGCCTCCGCTGACAGAGTGGACTTAAACACCCGTCTGATCCTTTTTGACTGCCAGTAGATGGAGCATCTTTTGTTGTCATCACTCCGCAAGAATATAACAAAACCTCCTTGTAACCCGCTACCCACCAGGTTAGCAAATGAAGCAACTGGAAAGCGCTCAAGGTAACAATTCTCAAGTCTTGACATTCTTGGCATATGTAGCTGAATGTTGTCTGTCTTCACTCTAGATATGAGCTCGTTAAGTTGCAAGATGTCAGCCACTGTTGCCCGGTTACATGCTGCACTCAGTTCACACATGTCAAAGGCAATGTTTGAACGGGTATGAGTGGCAATCCAATTTAACTGGCCTACCAGTGCTCTGTATTCCTATCTTTCCAACCCTGACACTTCTTGAATCTTCACATTTGCTCTTTTAAGACTGGCTGTCATGGGAGTCAAAGTGGATGCATAATCTAGCTGCTTCAATGTAAAACTGCCATCTTTGTATGAGGTGATGTTCAAACCAATATACTTAAATGCTTTTGACACAGAGCTTCCAATCAGAAAAACTTGCTACAGCTGGTCTATCACTTTACTCTTGAACTCTGGAGTCCCCGCCCACAGAAAATCATCCACATAACTATAGATCACGCCCTCAATCCTGCCAATCCATCTCCCATAAAACAATGCCGGATCTAGTGAGCACACCAGAGCGCCGAGATATGCTAACTGGTCTTTCACTCTGAGGTACCAATGACGGGCTGCATCGCTCAAGCCATATACAGTCTTTCTCAGCTTCCATAGCCAGTCATCAGCGAAGCCCGGAGGAGGGCATAGATATATGTCCCTATTGATTTCGTTGCCCTGCAAATAGGCTGCCTTAACATCCAAGGAGTGACAGGTCCAACCCATGCATGCAGTGAGTGATAATGCCAAACATATGGCTTCCTTTAACCATGTTGGGGAATCCTTGCAAAGTTCACCTGTGTGTCCTCTCCAAATTCTCTTACCACCAGGCGCTTCACCACCATTTGTTCTCCCTTATATTTCTCTATCACAACCCACCGCACAGATAAAATCTTTTGACCGACATCTTCTACCTCTTCATAGTCTTTATTCCCTGCATGTCTGTATGTCTTTTTCCTTATCACACATCAACTCCCCAGAGTTGAAGAGAATTATCATTTTTGTACCCTCGTCAACAATCCTACAGGTGCTAAAATGTCGGTTCAGATCCGCCCAAGAGATGCTCCCATCGGAATCCCGCCGAAAATTGTAACAGTCTTTGTACTTTCCTGTGGCTTTGCCAGTCCGGGTCACAACTCGTCCAAACACCAGCTCACCGCTCTCGCTACGAATGCCTTGTATCCGCTGGTCTGCCATAAGACATAAAGGCTGCTATGGCACTGGCACACCTTCAGGTTCTCCTGACCTATCATCATCCTCCGCCTCTGGTTCACAGTGCCCATCGTCACTCTCCGACTCCTCTGCATGCTTGTGCTCTCTAGACACCACTGGCTTTGGCTCTACATCCTTATGTTGCATGGCCCCATCCACATCACTGTCTCTTACCTCCCCAGCAGAGGCTGGAACCCGTCCCAGACTACATGCATGGGCCCTCACATAAACTCCCCTATGCCTCACTAAGACTTGCTTTCCATCTCTGCTAATTACGTCCATGCCACTTGTAATTGTCATGTCTCTTGTAAAAAATCTCATCACCATTCTGTACATTATCAAGGAACTAGCATGAATGTTGTGTCGTAGTGCCCTGGCCAGATGTTCATCAGATTTATTTTTCAGAAATTCTTTCCTTGTTACATGAAGAGCATTCAACTTGTTCCTCACAATTTCTGATGTCCCAGTATCTTCCAATGCGGGGAATCATTGGCATACACCTTGGGAAGTCCTGGGTTGTGACCAAACACAAACTGATAAGGGGAAAATCCAGAGAAATTAGTGAGGACATTTCTCGCCGACACTGCCCAGGCCAAGGCAACCTCCAAGTCACATTTACTTTCTTCTATGATTTTTCCTACAATATTCCCAATTACCGCATTTAACCGCTCACATGCTCCATTGCTCTACGGCTGCAGTGGCCACAATTTTGATGTTGAATACCTCTCCCAGTGCCCACATCTATTCATTGTTAAATTCACATCCGTTATCCAATAGGATTTTCCTTGGTGCTCCAAATATAACAATCCAACTCTGGAACAGGGCCATGATAATGGTGGCAGCCCGTTTATCCCCAATAACTGTTGTTGTACAGTACCGTGTAGCCAAGTCAATGATGACAAGAAAATATTTTAAACTCCAAACCTTATGGTCTAAGGCAATTGCTTCATTGAACGAGACGCCATAGGCAAACTGACTACAGGGCATGATTTCTCCTTTCCAAATCTAATACAAATTTCACACTCCTTGGTTACCTTACAGACTGCCTGTTCTAGTTCTGAGTCCTTAATCCCTGCATTAGTAATGAGTTTCATTAGCTTAGCCACTGTAGAAGTTCTCTACATTGGAGACTTCAATGTACACCACAGTGGGTGGCTTCATTCTTCTCACACTGATGCGGGAGGAAGCGAGGCCCTTGCTTTCTCTATTGCTCACGATCTGGAGCAAAGTATCAAACATCCTCCTTGCGTTCCTGATTGTCACGAACATGCTGCAAACTCTTGACCTTTTTTTACTTCTAACCCTTCAAACTACTCTTATTCAGTGCTTTCCCCTCTTGGTAAATCTGACCACTCTATGATCTCAGTCTCTTCCATTTTCGCTGCCCCACCACCAATCCCTCCTACTCAGCGCCACCTTTGGCACTTTGAGCTTACCCAACATAAAAATTTATGTAACTTTCTCATTGACTTCCCATGAGATGACTATTGGTTTCGGTCCCGCAATCCTGATCAGGTAGATTTAAAAGTTGCCAAGATCATGACCACGGGAATGGAGGCGTACATCCCCTCTTCTACAAAAACTTTCTCTCCCCCTAAACCTTGGTTTGACCGTGCCTGCTCCATGGCTATCCAGGCTACGAATTGGGCTCACCGATCTTACCAAGCCTCTCCTGATTTAACTTGCTCTGCTTTTATTATAGCTAGGAATTGCTGTACTGCTCAGATTCGAAGGTTTAAGGCTTCCTTTATAAGAAGGAAAGTTGATGACCTTAACTCCTATCCCACTGACAAATGCTTCTGGTCCTTAGCCAAAAGTCTCTCCAAAAACTCTGTAACTCAAGCTTTCCCCCTCTATTTCGTTCTGATGGTTCTATAGCTTGCTTTCTCACTGATAAAGCCACTCTCTTTGGCTCTCATTTTTCTGCCAATCTTCTATAAACGATTCCAGCGTACCTGTTCCTCAGTCTTTACCCCTCTCTAACCCTATGCCCTCCCTCATCCTTTCTTCACACAAAGTTCATAAGGTTCTTTACTCGCTAAAGACGAACAAGGCATCTGGTCCCAATAGAATCCCTGCAAAGTTCCTTAAGGAGTTTACAGATGAACTGGTTCCTGAGCTTTGCCGTCTTTTTTGCCTCATTCTGTCAACCAGTATCTATCTTTCATCTGGGAAGCATGCTCTAGTTCAACCTGTTCCTAAGAAGAGTGACTGCTCTATTCCTTCTAACTACCGACCTATTGCCCTAACTTCCTCTATTGCTAAAGTTTTCGAAACTTTGCTCAATTCTCACTTCTTGAAATGCCTTGAATCTAACTCACTTATCTCCGATCACCAGTACGGCTTCCGCAAGGCAAGATCCACTGGTGATCTCCTGTCCTATGTTACTCATGTATAGTCATCTTCTCTGAGGAACTATGGGGATCCTTTGTCGTTGTCCTTGATATCTCTAAGGCATTTGATATAGTCTGGCACAAGGCTCTGTTGGCCAAACTCACTGCCTATGGCTATACCCCTTCTTTCTGTTCTCTGATTTCCAGTTCTCTTACTGACCGTTTTATATCTTTAGTTGTTGATGGCACGACAGCTAGCCCTTTCTCTGTTACCAATGGTGTTCCACAGGGCTCTGTTCTTTTACCTACTCTGTTCCTTCTCTTCATCAATGATCTTCTACAATCCCCATCTTCCTCTCTTCTTCATGCCTTTGCTGATGATTGTACCCTTCACTTTTCCTCTGCCTTTTCTTCACAACCTTCATCTGTTTCTTGTAATTAATCTCGTATTACTCTTTCTTCTACTCTTAACTCCGATTTGCAGAGAGTATCAGAGTGGGGCACTCAAAATTTAGTTAAATTCAATGCCTCCAAGACACAGATTCTGGCTATC
This sequence comes from Halocaridina rubra, assembly GCA_037179515.1. Classification (NCBI taxonomy): domain Eukaryota; kingdom Metazoa; phylum Arthropoda; class Malacostraca; order Decapoda; family Atyidae; genus Halocaridina; species Halocaridina rubra. The sequence goes on along the minus strand of JAXCGZ010021029.1, from coordinate 41,992 downwards.
TCTTTATCTTCTTCTCCTCCTGATAACCCTATTGTCTTCGAAACTAATGAAATTTACCCTCTTAACTCTATCAACATTAGGACTCCATATATCCTCAAACTTGTCTTGGAGGAATCACATAATCCAAATTTCTAAATCTTCATCCCAAAACTTGGGGGTTTTGTTTCATTTTCGCCATTACTTTTCCTCTTTGCAGTTACTTAAAATTTACAAAGGTCTTATCCGTCCCTTCTTATAATACTGCTCACACATTTGGGATGCTGCTTCTTATACTTATCTTCTTGATAGGGTTGAATCTAAGGCATTCAGACTCATTAATGATCCTTCTCTTACTTCTAATCTGGATTCTCTCTCTCTTTGCCGTAAGGTATCTTCCCTTTCGCTTTTCTATCGCTACTACTTCCATCGTTGCTCTGATGAGCTGGCGAGTTGCATCCCTCCCCCACTGCCGAGGCTGCGTAACACTCGCCAAACGGCCTCATCTCACAGGTAATGTGTGGAGATGTGTAGCTCGCGGATTGGTCAGTGCAGCGACTGCTTCTTCCCATCTACCTCCAGACTCTGGAACTCTCTTCCTCCTTCTGTCTCCTAATTCTTATAACCTTTCATCCTTCAAAAAGCAAATCTATCGTCATCTCAGAGCCTAGTCCTCCATATCTCTGGGTCCTCTGTACTTTGACCATTTTTTTCTGTCTGTCGTTTTCCTTTGTGTGACATTACCTCATCTCTGCCTTGTCCTTAACCTTTTTCTTTTCCTTTGTCTTGGTATTTTCTCATGCCCGGGCCTTTATTGATGAGGGTAGTTTCTGCCTCTCCCGGAGTCACACTTCTTTTTCTTCTTCTTCGTCTACATCTTTTCCCACTTTTATGTGGGGTCAATGTTTCTGGCCAGTGTTCTCCATTTGTTTCTGTCCCATACCTCATCACCCAACAAGCCTTTAGACCTCAGGTCGTCATTGATGCAATCCATCCACCTACGCTTTGGTCTCCCTCTCCTTCTCCTACCCTGTATATCCATTTCCATCACCCTCCTCCCAACATACTGTTCATCCCTCCTAACGACATGAGCATACCATCTTAGTCTACTTTCTTGTATCTTATCTGATATTTCTCTAACTTCTGAGGTACCTCTAATTACCTCGTTTCTGATCTTATTGCTTCTTGTCACCCCACACATCCATCTCAACATCCTCATCTCTGTCAAATCCATTTTTTTCTCTTGTGTCTTCTTTATTGCCCATATCTCTGCTCCATACATCATCGCAGGTCTCACAACTGTCTTATGCACTTTACCCCTCAACTTAATCTCTATTCTCCTGTCGCACAGCACCCCAGACACTTTCTTCCAGTTCTCCCATCCCGCTTGTATTCTGTGGGTTATTTCTGACTCTAGGTCACCATCCTCTGCTACTGTTGATCCCAAATACTTGAACTTTTCAACTCCTTTCAACACCTTCCCCTGTAAATTGACCTCCCCATCCTCATCATCTCTCAACCTCAAGTACTCTGTCTTCTTCCTGCTGATTTTCAGTCCTTTATCCTCCATCACTCTTCTCCACTCCTCAACCTTCTCCTCCACTACCTCTCACCTGTTGCTACACAGTACAATGTCATCTGCAAAGAGCATACACCATGGAGACTGATCTCTAATACCCTGGGTTGCTAAGTCCAAGACCAGATCAAATAGATATGGACTCAAAGCAGACCCTTAATGCAGACCAACATTTACTGAGAGACTTTTTGTCAAGCCCACACTGCTCTTAACATTTGCCTCTGCCCTCTCATACATATCTTGGATGATTCTTACATATTTCTCGGGGACTTCCTTTTCTCTAATACAACTCCACACCTCTTGACGTGGTACTCGATCATATGCCTTTTCCAGGTCAATAAAGACCATATGCAGTCCTTTTTGCTTCTCCCTATGCCTTTCCATCATTTGTCTCAAGGCAAATATGGCATCCACTGTCCCTCTTCCAGGCATGAAGCCAAATTGTTCATCCCCAATTGTCGTTACCTCTCTGAGTTTCCTCTCCATGATCTTCTCCCATATCTCCATAGTATGACTTAACAACTTTATACCTCCATAGTTTCCACACTCCTGAATGTCTCCCTTCCCTTTATAGATTGGGATGATTAAGCTTCCACTCCATTCCTCTGGCATCTTTTCCTGACTAAAGATCTTTTGCAATAAGTCCCACAAGATATCTATACCTTCCTCTCCAAGACTCTTCCATACCTCCACTGGCATCTTATCAGGTCCTGCTGCCTTTCCGTTTTTCATTTTTCTTACTGCCCGCTCTACCTCTCTTCTAGATACTGTTGTTGTAACTGCTTCATTTGGAAGTCCATCTTCAAATACTGTTCTTGGCTTCTCTTCATTTAGTAATCCTTCAAAATAAGTTTCCCATCTGCTTTTTATTTCATCCTCTTCTGCTAGAACTACTCCATAGCTATCCTTTATTTGTTTTACTTGGGTCATGTCCTTCGTTTGCAGCATCTCGGGCCTTGGCACTTCGCCATATTTTCTTCTGTTCTTCTGGTGTTTCCAGCTCTTCATAGACTTCATTCAATTTCTCTGCCTTTTCTTTTGCTACTGCTCTCCTTGCCTCCTTCTTTGCCTGCTTGTACTCTTCTTTATCCTGCTCCAGGCCTGATAAATCTGCCTTTTTCTTAGCTTCTTTCTTGTTCTTAACCCATTCTTGCACTTCCTCATTCTACCACCATGACTCTTTATCATTTGGGGGATTGCTTCCTGATGACTTTCCAAGTACCTCCTCACCAACCCTCAAAATCACCTTACTATTCTCTGTCCACCATTCGTGTACATCTTCATGCAACCTTATCGCTTCCGACACTCTCTCCTTGAACATAGCTCTCAGCTCTGCATCTTTCAATCTCCACTACTTTATCTTTGGGTCCATCCTCGGCTTCTTACTTTTCCTACATTTCCTGAGCCTGCAATCAGTTACTACTAGCCTATGTTGCACTGCTACACTCTCCCCATTTATTACTTTACAGTTGCTAATCTCCTTCAGATGGTCTCTCCTACACAACAATAAATCTATCTGGCTCTCCCTTCCACCACTACTGTATGTAATCAATCTGTTTTCCTTTTTCTCAAAGACTGTGTTGACCAATGCCAGATCAAATGCCACTGCAAAATCAATCACTCTCTCTCTCCCCCACCCCCCATGAACTCTACCTATCCCAGCCCTCCCAATTCCCAAGTGGCCATTTAGATCTCCTCCCAAAATTACCCTCTCCCTTATAGGAATTGTTCTAAGCTCTTGGTCCATCTCCTCCCAAAATGCATCCTTCACCTCCGCTGTACAACCAGTTTAAGGGGCATAGGCACATACCATATTGACTACCGTTTCTCCCAGTCCCAGCTTTAAACTCATAATTCTGTCACTCTTTCTATTAACACCAAATAAGCTTTCCTCCAGATCTTTCGATAGTATTATTCCTACACCATTCCTCCCTTCCTCATTTGCTCCACTATAGAACAATTTGCAACCCTCACCCAGTTCCCTCGCTTATTTCCTTTCCACCTGGTCTCCTGCACACACAGCACTCCAATTCTCCTCCTCTCCATTAGGTCCACCAATTCTCTCCCCTTCCCAGTCATCCTCCCCACATTAAGAGTGCCCACCCGCAGCACCACCTCCGACACTCTCCCTCGAGCTTGCCTCATTACCCAGCCTGCCCATGACTGGGTAGCCCTTGCTGTCTTTCCGGAGGGGTCAGGCGAAGCCCCAACGCGTCGCCTAAGGGGAACGCCCTAGTATGGTGATTATTCTCGTTATCTGTACTGGCCATATTTTGGTTTTGGCAAATTTTTTATGGCCGGATGCCTTTCCTGACGCCCTCCCCATCTACTCAAGCTTGGGACCAGCACCAAGTTGAGGCTGGCTTGCCCCCCTCATTGGCTGGGTTCCCGGTGTCACTCATAAAAAAAAAAAGCGCCATCTTCCTCACATCTCTCCCCTGCAAGGCAGCCAAAGCAATCACTCCACCCAACTCCTGCACTAGTCACGCAGATATCGGTAACAAATAGTGGCCTGATACTGAAGTGTGCAAATCAATAACCCTTCCTTGAATCTTAACTTGGTCAGTTGCAAAGGTACTGAACATCTTCGCCTTCTTCATCGACCGCCCACTCAGGAGTAATGGGATGTTACAATCCACGTCAGTCACAACTTCTACTTTCATACCACCAATAAAATATGGCAGAGTGACTCGCTTATGGGAGGGAATGGTGACTCCATTGGGAAAGGTATATGTGGCAGCTGACAATTCTTCAAGTATGCCCATCCGCTTATAATCACAGGTTTTTCCAAGAAAAAATGGAACCAAATACTGCCACACACTGTCGTGGAGCACCCCGAGTCTAAAACTGCACGACCACCGGACTCCTCTACAAGCTTCGTGAGCTTTTCCTTGCCTCTGGCATAACCTGTAAATAATGAGATACACTGCCTCAGTGTCCCCTTCGTTAGGCATATATTCATGTGCATTTGGGAAGTTCCATGCCCAGTGGAATCGTGAGTCACTTATCAAACACCTCAACTTCCCATCTAGCCCTTGAGGATTCTACCTTCTACTTGTGGATGGACGGGGGTGCCCCCTTAACCTGGTTGATAATCTTCCCCTACGTCCTCTGTGCTGACAACTTCCCATCTAGCCTTAAAGGATTCTGCCTTCTACTTGTGGATGGATGGGGGTACCCCCTTAACCTGGTTGATAGTCTTCCCCTACATCCTCCATGCTGAAAACCTCTTAAGTGCCTCTTCCTCCTTAATGTCACTTTCCACTTCCTCTGCCAGGAAGACCAGTTCACTCTTCACTTCACCTCTACTAACAGCGCCAGGCTGTACACTAATATCCCTAGCAAATATGCAGTTCAAAGCAGCTTTCATGGTATAATATGTCACATCAGATAGCCAACATCACCAATTGCTGCTCATTGTCACTCAACTTGCATGAGGCAAGTAGCATGAAAGCCATAACTGAGTCTGGGAGTGTCATACCTTGGGTAGTAAACAAAAAGTACGTATGTTCAAATACTGACACAAATTTCCTGATATCTTGATCATTTTGCCTCCTTAAATTATACAAGACCTGGAATGCTGTAAACTTCTTGCGCCCCACATCCGCCAAAAGCAAACCATCAACCTTATCTAAAAATGTCTTGACACCATCATCACTATCCAAATCCTTAATCTCCATCTCAGAGGAAGCCAACCTCACCCTTCCTTCATGTGACAAATGAATGGTTAATGCCTATTTTTTCTTTGGCAAATCCGTCAATTTACAACAAATCTTAATATCTTTCCTACAGTTTTCATAGGCCGACTCACCCACAAATTTCAGTGGCCACTTTCTGCTGATGGACAACGCCATTGTTGATCTCGGATCCACGTTCTGCTACCAATGTTAAGAAACTTTTACTCACCAGCACAAGTTGTCTGAACCCACCATAAACACCCCAGGTATTCCAACTCCAATACACCAGCAGGTTATTATGTCTAAAATTAACTAGGAAGTCCAAGTTCAGTCTACTATACAGTCGCTTCCTGAGCTCAAATCTTTACGACTCTCAGTCCTCTAACAGCTCTCTCTGCCCAGCTGACCCACGTAAACATACTGTCGTGATGTCATTAGCAATCACGATACCTTACACAAACTAACAGTTGCTGAGAAAGATACTAAAGATCATGAAACTCAAGGAACCAGTACAGTGGAATCTCCACCTACAAACATAATTTTTTAACAAATTTTGCATCAACCCACAAACAATCCTTGAGGTACGAATGCACATACACATGCACATCTGGCTGGGCCACCATGTGTTTACTTTTAGTTATGCATTGATGCCCGCACTGTGAAGTTCATTCGTTGTAGATTTCCAGATTTTTTTTGTTTTACTTTAAGCTACCCCTCATTATGGCTCCTGAGAAATTGAAGAGTTTGTGATAGTGGCTTTAAAAAGCCTAAACATATTGCAGTGGAAATGGAAAAAGGAAATAATGGCTAAACATGTAAACAGTGTTCCAGTTTCTGATCTCGCCATGCAGTATGACATGGTGAAATTGACCCTTTGTACTATTTTAAAGAATAAAAAGGTTTTAAAGACAGCTGACATCTCAGATCACAAAAGAGGTAGAAATATTATTGTTAGTTTCGATAAATGAAAAACAGTTTGCTGGAGATAGTGTTAGTGAGGCTGTATTATGCATGAGGCTCTAGAGATAGTGTTAGTGAGGCTATAATACGTCTGAAGGCTCTACAATTATTCCATGATTTAGTAGTGAACACTATGAGTGCTTGTGGTGCTAAAATTGACGAATTTAAAGCACATCGAGGGTGGTTTCAAAAATTTTGTCAACAAACTGGAATTCTCAGTGTGATTAGGCAATTTTATTTTATTTTTTTTTTATTCTCCACCCACGGATGGGTGGAACGGGTCATGGAGGACCCATGTTAGGCAATTAGTCAGCTAGTTCAGACTAAAAGGCAGTAGATGCTTATATGCTATAATTCGCTAAATTTATCAAAAGTGAAGGTTATGTCTCGCAGCAAGCTTTTAACTGTGACGAAACAGAAGGACCTACATAACCCAATAGTAGAAGTCACTGCCTTGCCACAAACCAATGAAAGACAGGTTTACACTTTTACTGTGCACTAATACAAGTGGGGATTGCAAGATTAAATCTCTTTTAGTCTACCACTCTGAAAATCAATGCATTTTTGAGTGCAATAATGTGTTGAGGCCTAGACTTTTGGTAATGTGGAGGTCGAATATCAAAGCTTGGGTAAGATATCCTATTCATAATGGTTTACTGAAGTGTTTGCACCAGCTGTCAAGAAATATCTTGAGGAAAAAGGTTTCTCTCTTAAGTGTCTTCCATATTTGGACAATGCTCATGCCCATCCTCCAGGTTTGGAAGAAGACTTTGCTATAGAATATGACTTCATAAAAGTCGAATTTCTGTCTCTCAACACCACTCTTCTCCTTCTGCCCATGGACCAGCAAGTCATTTCTAATTTTAAGAAACTATAAAAGGGGATTTTTGCCAGGTGTTTCCAGGTCACCTACGACATGGATTTGACCCTGTGTGGATTCTGGAAAGACCACTTTAACATCCTCCACTGCATAGGCCTCAATGATAAGGCATTGAGGTCTCATATGGCACGTTGCAGTCTGCCTGGAGGAAACTTTGGCCAGGTTGCGTGACTGATAAAGACTTCGAGGGTTTCAAGGAGGAGACAGCTGTTTATGTAGTGATCGAGAATGTGGCCAAGGGCAAAAGTTTGGGCTTGGGGGTCAAAGAGGAGGATGTGGAGGAGCCGGTGGAGGGTCACAAAAAAGAACTCACCACTGAAGAATTGATCGAATTGCAACCTAAACAGGTGAAGACTATCCATGAGGAGCAATCAGTGGATTAAGGGGATGAGAGGGTAAAGGTTTCAAGGGAAAAGTTTAAAGAAATTTTTAGTAAGTGGAGTGATATGCAGGGTTTCACTGAAACTCATCACTCGGACAAAACTGTGACCAACAGAACAGTGAACATTTTAAATGACAATGTGATGTCCCATTTCTGAAAAATATATATATAAAAAAAAAATTTCTCTGGATAGTTTTATTGTGCCAATACCAGCCAGAGAACCACCTTCCTAGATTGAATATACATGAAAAGAGAAAACACCAGAAATACAGCCTGTACCTGAACTGTTGCCCGACGTTTTTATGGAAGGGGACACTCCTATGAAGGAGTAGCCGTCCTCCTCCTCCTCAACCCCCATCCACATGTGCCAGCAAAAATCAACCACAAAGGTAAAGTGCAATACAGTTATCATGTTTTAGTACAGTATTAGAGTACTGTACTGTATTTTTTTATAATTAAGGTTACTTTTAATTCCATTCTATATTTTTGCCACATAAATTTATAAAAAAAAAATAAAATGGTATGTTTCTGGGGCTGGGGAACAGATTAATTGGATTTACATTAATTTCAATGGGAAACTTGTTTCTGGTCGCCAACATTTCAATCTGCGAATGAGGTTCAGGAACGGATTAAGTTTGCGACAAGAGATTCCACTGTAGTTGTATTCACTTAAACATACATACATATACATGGCCTCATTCTCCCTTTTAAGATGGGTGGTCGAGCCAAGAAACACGTATCCACCACGATCCACAAATACCTCAACTACTCCTCTTAGCTCCTTGGGGATAAAGGGTTGCCACATTTTCCTCCCTACCAAACTGGTTAAGTCACCCACAAGGTAGGAGGGCAAGGATATACTACAATGAGGCCCAACAGCTGCAGCTGGTTTACCCCCACTGCTTCATCACATGGCAACTCCCCTCACACCTGTCCATCACAGTTTGCTGAGCTAGCAGGTACGAGAATTCCCTTTGGCCCAGGTCACCTATACACAATCTTCCTCAACTCTTTCCTATCTCTTGCATGCTTTCTTCCATGCTCCACTAACTTTCCACGTGCGTCCAATGCACTTTTCACGCCATCCATCCATCTATATTCTAGGTCTTCCTCTTGGTCTAATTCCATTCACTTCTGCACTGCACACTCTCTTTGCTATTCATTCATCATTCATCCTTTCTATGCATCCAAACCAACTCAATACTCTGTGATCTCACCTATCCTACAGCTTTCTTTCAACAGTTGTTCTCTGCCTGATCTGCTCATTTCTCTATCTATTCTAGATACACCACTCATACTTCTCAAACACTTCATCTCCATTACGTTCAACTTGTTCTTTTCATCCTCTCTTGCATTCCAAGTGTCTGCTCAGCACAATGCTGTCAGCGCAATCACACCTTCATATATTCTTCTCTTTGCATTTATTCCTAAATACCTATTTCTCATCACACTCTTCAACCCACTTAAACATTTACTCGCTTCATTCACTCTGTGACTTACCTCCACATCCTCTCGTCCAGTTGATACGTGCGACCCCAGATACTTAAAACTCTAAACTCCAAGCAACTCTCCATTCATTCCTACAATCAATCCGCCAACATTACCACTCCTCGTACATCTCATGACTTTAATTTTACCAATATTCGCCCTCAACTTCCTTCTTTCAAACGGCAAATGGTTCATTTCATTCTCAGTATCAGCCAACAGTGGTTATCCGTGAAAAGCAGTTGATTCCACAACCTTCCATACTCACCCACTAGTTCCAAGCATTTGTCTAATACTCTTTCATTTACTTCCATTACCAGTCCATCTACATACACATTACATAACCTTGTCATAACCCTATATTCATTTCAAATTAATCATACCATTCCCAACACACATGCTCTACTATTCATGTAAAAACTCTTCACTGCATTTATCAAACCTCCACTTATTCCATACAGTCGCAATACACTCCACAACGCCTCTCTATTATCCCTGTCATATGCTTTCACTAAATTAATCAAGGCCTAAAAAGTGTCCCTCTACCTTTCTCTAAGAACTTCTCACACACTTGTCTTATCACAAATACCTCTCCACACATCCTCTTCCTCTCCTGATAAACACTATTCCATATACAGTACCTTACCAACTACACTCAACAAACTAGTTCATCTAAAACTACTACACTAATACTTCTCTCTTTTCTCTCTCTTTGTTTTTTCATAAAGTGGAGCTACAATTGCACTCCTACAATCAACTGAGACCCTCCCTTTCCTAAAACATACATTCAACAACCTAATCATCCATTCTACTAATGCCTTCCCACCTTTTGACAAGCATTCTACATGACACCCATGCTTTACCAACTTTCATTTCTCTCAATGCCAAATGTACCTCCTCTTTTGTTATTTCTCTATCATTCTCATCACCTATGATTGGTATTCTACACTCATATCCCACCGTCACAATCTCTGCCTCTCTATCATCTTCCTTATTTAGCAGCTCCTTGAGGTACTCTGCCCATCTCTCTCTCACCTTTGCTTTGTCTATTAGCAGTTGCTCATCTGTTCCTTTCACCTTCTCATCTCTACCAGGCTCACTTTTCTTCTCATTTCACTTCCTTCCAAAACATCTTTTTATTCCTCTCAAAATTCTCAGACATGCTCCTACCTCACCTTACATCGACTTCTCTCTTTGCCTCCCTCATCACATGCTTTCATAAGCCTCTACATTACCTATATGCAAGCATACCTCAAAAGCCTGTTTCTTCTCAGCCAATACTACATTCACCTCCTCGTTTCACCATTCACTCCCACCTATTAGTCTCCTTCCACACACTGCCTCTGCACACTTCATAACTTCCTCCTTGAAATAACTCTATTCTTCGTTCACTCTCTAGACATGCTCACAGTCTTTCTCTTTCTTATTCAGTTCACTTACTTTTAGTACCTCTCTTCCTGTCTCGCTTCTCCTCTTTCTCCACTTTTCTCCCACTCTCACTCTACTTTCCACTAAATAATGGTCAGATATTCCACCACTAGGCTCCTCTCAGTACATTCACATCAAATACTCTTCCAATCACCCTCCTGTCCACCACAGCATAATCCAATAATGCTCTGTCCACTACTCTTCCATTGTCTACTCTGGCTCATGTATACTTGTGCACATTCTCCTTTTTAAATACACTATTGGCAATCAACGTCACTATGTCAATACACATTTCTATCATTTTCTCTCCATTCTCATTCCTACCATGTACTCCATACTTCCCAATTACAGGTTCATTCCCTACTCTAGCATTCAAATATCCCATAAAACCACATTCACATTCATTCTCAAGTTTTCCACACACACACTCATTCAACTTCACCCAAAATTCTTCTTTCTTCCTCACTTCTTTCACTGCCAGGGCCATATGCACTAACAAACACCCAAGCCTCACATACCAGTCTCAATTTAGCCACTATTTTACTAGATATACCTCCTTCCATTTCTCCACACACTTATCTCTTCACTTACCAACAGAGCCACTCTCTTCCTCTCCCTCTCTCAACTCTAGACACCCTACCTACCACACTCCCATTTACCTTAGTTTTGCTCATTGCAAGTAAATCCAACTTTCTCTCCACAAACACTCCCTCTTTCTTTGACTTATACCACAACTACACATATTCAGAAACCAAATGACTAGGGTTCTTGCTGGATCTCTCTTGCCAGTATACCCCTCGCATTTCTTGGCCAGTGGTAGGTTAAAAAAAAAAAAAAAAAAAAAAAAAAAAAAAAAAAAAAAAAAAAAAAAAAAGTGGACTCCCAGTTCCCCCCACAGGGAGACTCACTTGAAAGGCTGCATTAAATGGCAAACATTTCATTTCCGTGAATCCGAGGCAATTACCAATACCAAGATACATCTATACATAACTGAAAGGCTAAAAAAGTAAGTCATGTACATTTGAATTTAATATTTTATAACTGTACGACTTATGATTCAAAACTAAATTATAAAAGTGTGAATACATGTGATCATATCAGTCACAGATATTGTCATATATCCTCATGATCTCTTATTTAGGATTAGAGATTTTATTCTCTCTACACTTTTCTACACCCTTGAAATAATGAATTTGCTTCTTAAATACTTGGAAGTGCAATGTATGCAGAGCAAAGATTTACACAAAACAAAAGAGATGCTGAACAGAGCAAAAGAAATAAAGACAAAAGCAAATGAAAGACACCCTCATTCAGGGTCAGTACAAGTAATGCAGCTCTTTAGCTGTGATATGTGTCCTGATAATGTAAGCCAGGTCATAGATACATTATATATATATATATATATATATATATATATATATATATATATATATATATATATATATATATATATATATATATATATATATATACATACAGTAATCCCTCGTTTATCGCGGGGGTTCGATTCCTGGACCAGCCGCAACAGGTGAATTTCCACGAAGTAGGAACACACAAAAAAAAAAATATATATATATATATATATATATATATATATATATATATATATATATATATATATATATATA
>JAXCGZ010021029.1:0-25000 GCA_037179515.1 Halocaridina rubra | reverse complement strand
AGACAATAATGATCAAAACTCAACTCTTAATATTACAAACTCTAAAACCTAAGTAAAGCATAAATAGGTCGAATGATACATGCAATCACGGTTATAGTTGCTGACTGTTCACATAATGTACTGCATATGTATGCACATGTGTATATATATATAAATTCTATATGCATTTCTCTATTAGAACAAGGACTAAATTTGTAAGAAAATAAGTCCTAAAGTATAAACAATTGATGGGAAAAGTGAACTATTCCCTAGAACCAAATTCCTTTACAATTCTCGATAATAATTCAGGTACATTTTGAGTGCCTGTGGGAGGGGCAATTGCTCAATTTTTTCTCTCATGAAGGTTGAGTAGGACTCAGTTGACGACGTGTTTCCACTTGAATTCTTACCATCTTGCTTAGCTTCTTCCTCTTTTTTCTCTTTCCATGACTCACTGCAGTTTCCCCCACAAGGACAATCAGGATCGTCTGAATTATGGCGACGGAGCACTTTAGTTTTCGATCGGCTCCTCAATTTAGGTCTAGAAGGAGACCCATCGGAAAAGTCCGAGTCTGTTGAGTCAATTTCCATATCTACGTCACCTTCACCTCCTTGATCTGATTCCTCTGAACTAGGTCCTTTGCCATTTTCAATTTCATCACCTACACCACTGTCAAATTTCTCACGTTTTTTGTTACATTTTACGGACATAATGGGAGTAGAGGTCATAGGAATGGGATCAGACTGAGGAAGCACTGTTGCAGCAGATGCTGCCTCATCATTGGTTGACTGATCATCCTTCTCCTTTTGCTCCTTTTCCTCGCTTACTTTTTCCTTTTTAAAATATGAAAATCCATTTGAAGAGGTACTTGACTCTCCCAATTTTTCACTTTTACCTTCACTTCCTACTTCACTGTCATGTTTGTCTTCAGTGTCTGAACTATCAATATCAGAAACTGCTGCTGCTTCTTCATTATCCTCTACATTAAGTTCTTCTTCATTTACTTGTCTCCTCATATTCTGTAACTCCCTCTCTAGTAACCTCTGGCCAGCGAGACTTCGAGCAAATTCGATAACTGTTGTTAACTGATTTGTGTGTCGATGGGAGTCAAACAGAGGTAAATTTTCCTCGGAATCTTCTACGTTATCGTCAGATATCATTCCTGGTTCGTCGTCGGACTCATAGAAGGGAACTGGCATATAAGGGACAAAGACACCGGGAAACTGCTGCCTACTACATCGGGATCGAGGTTTTGGAGTTGGCCTGTCAGCGACAGTAGCTAAATCAGGATGTTCTGTATCAATATTGGCTCGCAATATCGAACGAATTTCTTGGCGACACATGTCCTGCAGATCTAGAAGTTCCACTTCCGCTGAAGAATGAAAATTAAGTATGAAATACTTTCAGTTCTTATGTAGCATAACACACAATATATATCTAAAATTTACCTTCATATGAATATGAAAAACAAAAATTTGGTGATGCCTTCCTAATGGTCAACATAAAAGTATAAAAGAAATGGAGATTCTTAAACTGTAAACATAAAGGACATTATCAAATTGGTATTTTTATGATAGCATATTGACATTAATTCTTTGAAGGAATAAAACTGATTATGATGATGTTCCAAATAATACAAAAAACTATACAGTATATATACTTTAGTTGCTTAAAACACGAAGGCAAACGAGTATCCTTTACATAATCCTGGTTAGGATGATACGAGAACATGCACCAACATCTGAACTCGACTTCTTTCAATTTTAGTGGCTATTTTTACATAATTATTATAAGGAGATCTGTAGAGAAATTTGTAGAGGGTGTATATTATTCCACCATAAGAAGCTTCATATAAAAATCTCATCTAAATATAGTGACCAATCCCAACATTTCCAGGCAGAGAAAGTTAAACGTTGATAAAAGAAATGCTTTTTTTTAAATGACAAATTAATGAGTGCTGGGTAGTAATAATAAACAAATGAACCTAAGTTAAAGAGTCCAATTAGTGTCACATATGTGAAAACAAAATACTTCATCCTACTGACATTATTCCAAGAACACCAGGGCAAAGACAGTACGAATTTTATAGAGGTGAAAACAATACTTCATCTTACTGACATTATTCCAAGAACACCAAGGGAAAAACAGTGAGGAATGTTATGGAAAGGTTTCATTGAGGATTTACAGCTTCTCCAGTTTAATCAAAATTTAATATCAAAGTAAAGTTACAGATAAATCAAATTTGCACATATAACTTACATATGCATCCTATGAGAGCAAAACATTGATAACCTTACATTTAATGACTCAAGTAATTACACATATTAACGGAGTTAATACATTGTGTTTTCTTGTATGCGTTCATGCCAACATATGCAATATAGTTATTGCAATTTTTTGCTTTGTATTTTAACTAGCTGATATTTTCATGATCTCCAAAGTTATTCTTTCCATTGGGAATCATAATTCTTACCACTTTCCATGTTGTGCTGTATCATATTTGGAATCTAGTAAAATGTTTTTTTGTAGTACCACATTTTGCAGACATCAATGAGAGATGGGACATGTTTCTTTTTCTGCTTTATATCGATTTTATTGGTTACATTAAGAATTCTTTGTATCTAATTTCTGATACACATTGCCTCTTTAATGTCACTGGTTATCCAAGGGGCTGAGACGCAGTTTATATTTCTTGCTACAGAGGGTGTACAAATATTATAGGCATTCATGAAAGATATGTGTTAAAAACTTGTCTTGCAAATTATCATCTCTGTTTAGAATATTATTAAGGATATGACCTTTCTTAATGCTTCATAAAAGATATCAGGTGTTATTTAAGACACCGGCATGTTTTGAAAAGAGCTTCTTTTTATGCTTATTTATGGAGCATAGCTATAAAAAGTTCATGATCTGCATCTAGACTGGGAACTACATTGGAATAGATATAATTCGAATAGATCTGTTATTAAAAGGCCTACTAGAGTTGCAGAATTAATGGTGTTTCTTTTTCTTTAACTTCATATTGTTGACTCCCTTTATATTGTTACCTACTAAGAGCAAGTTATCATTAAAGTCCCCAAGCATATATACAGGTCGGTGGTGCACATAGATATATCTGATTATATCAAGAATATGACTGAATATAATATAAGGTACTTTTAGATGACGGTAAACACACCCTATAATGAAAGATGGTAAATTCTGATATTGCATAGTAATATTACATATTACAAGTCCTTCAATTTTTCTAGACCTGTATTTATTTCTGATCCAATGAAATAATTCCTAACATATATACAGATTCCACCCTAATGCCCATGGTCATTAAGAAATATTCTCAACTCTGGGATATTCACATGCTTATTTTCAGCTGTAGGAAGAAGCCAAGTTTGGCTAACATATATCTAATGTTAAAGTCACATACTATCATTATTATCTCTTCAAAATGACCACTGAATTGTGTCTCAAGTATGTTCCCAGTTATTGGCAAAAGTCAATAAAGCATGTGTGTCTAGATACACATTTAGAGTTTAAGTGTCTTCTTCCTAAGAAAAGTCCATCCTGCTCAGATGCTCCTAAGAGAAGTTTATATTGTGTTTCCTTCTGTAGTCTTACTGAATAGGCACTGTTTCATAAACTCTTTGTTGTCTATTCCAGTAAAATTGGTGCTTGGGGAATGTTGTGAATAACCAAGGATGTTTCAGTTTATTCCCATGAAATGGTTGAGCTACAGTGCCTTTGGGCCACTGACTGTGTGTGTATATAAGGTCCTCATATCCTACTGGAACTGTTACTTCAAAGGATATCCAATTTAGGTCATGGAAAAACTCTCTGATCTGAATTTCTTCAGGGGAAGGATATTGATTTATTATTATTAGTTCAATATGTATCTCTCGCTCAGAGGGATTGCAATGTATATGAACATATGTTTGAGCTCCATCCCTTGCAGCGGAATACTGGGAAAACCTGAATTTGGGGAGTCTGGTTTTTGAGGGACATTTTGGCTTAAACATTGTTGCTGTGTTATAAGGAGTAGTGGTAAAGGACGTTATTCTTTTTCTCTCCTCGCTGTTGTGCAACATACTGCTGATTTAATTTATTCTGGATGGTGTATTCAAGATACAGTGGAGACTCCAACACACGAATTTAATCCTTTCCCAAAACCTGTTCATGGGATGGTTTGTTTGTGATTGGATTTATTATTCTAATTGAAAAGCATGTAAATTCAACTAATCCGTTCCTAGTCACAACAAATATTCATTTTAAAATTTTTTGAGAATGTAAAAACATGAAATATAATACAGGTTATATGCAATATACTCTGTGAAAGGAAAATTACAATGGTGGTGGATGGTGGTGGATGAGGAGGAGGAAGGGGACTAATTATTTGAAGGAGAGTCCCCTTCTATAAAAACGTTAGGGAACTCTTCCGATACAGGCTGTATTTTAGGTGTTTTCTCTCTCTTTTTCTCTTTTAATAGCTGCTTCCCTGCCTACTGGCACAAGGAATCGATCCAGAGAAATTTGTCTCTCTTTTATTTGGTAAATTTTCTATAAATATTCATTGCAATGTCATTTAATATGTTCACTACTCTATTGCCCACAGTTTTATCAGGGTAATGATTCTCAATAAAAGCCCGCACATCATTCCACTTACAAAAAATCTCTTTAAATTATTCACTGGACACCTTTACCCTCTCATCCCACTCCTCCGGTGAGTGCTCCTCTTGAAGACTCTTCACCTGTTCACGTTGCAACTCAATTAATTCATCGGTGGTAAGTTCTTCTCTGTGGTTCTCCACCACTTCCTCCACATCCTCCTCATTGACCTCCAAGCCCAAACTTTTGCCTGTGGCCACAAATTCACTCACAATTTGAATAGCTAACTCCTGCTTAAAACCTTCAAAGTCTCTATTAGTCACACAACCTGGCCAAAGTTTCCTCAAGGTGGAGATCAACGTGCGATATGAGACCTCCTTCTATGCTTTTTCAATGAGGCCAATGCAGTGGAGGATATTAAATGGTCTTTCCAGTAATCACGAAGGGTCAAATCCGTGTCATTGGTGACCTGGAAACACCTGGCAAAAAGACCCTTCATATACAACTTCTTAAAACTGGAAATTACCTGCTGGTCCATGGGCAGGAGGATGGTAGCAGTGTTGGGAGGCAGAAATTTGACTTTTATGAAGTTGTACTGTATAACAAGATCGTCTTCCACATTTGGAGGATGGACAGGAGCATTATCCATTATGAGGAGACACTTGAGGGGCAAAATCATTTTCCTCAAGATATTTATGCACTGCTGGCACAAACACTTCAATCAAACACTCTAGGAATAAAATCTGCGTGACTCAAACATTTGGATTTGACCTCCGCATTACTGGAAAGCTAGCCTTCAACACGTTATTGTGCTTAAAACACGCGGATTTTCAATGTGGTAAACTAAATGAGGCTTGATCTTACAGTCTCCACACTAGCATTAGCACAAAATAAAAGTGTAAGCCTGTCTTTCATTGGTTTGTGGCCAGGAAGTGACTTCTCCTCTTGGGTTATAAAGGTTCTTTTGGGCATTTTCTTCCAAAAGAGTCCCGTTTCATCACAGTTAAAAACTTGTTGCGGTATATAATCTTCACTCTCGATAAACTTAGCGAATTCCTTCACGAAAAATACGCTGCTTTTTGGTCGGAACTAGCCAACTCTCCATGTCTAATGACGAAAAGAATCCCAGATCGTCGACGAAAGTGTTCAAACCAGCTTCTGCTGGCTTTAAATTTATCAAGTTTAGCGCCACTAGAACTCAGAGAGTTCGCTCCTAAATCTTGGTGGAATTGCAAAGCCTTGGCGCACATCATGGCTTCTCTAATACTATCTCTAACCAACTGTTTTCATTTACCCACAGCAACAATAACTTTTCTACCTCTTGTATTAACTGTGACCTTTTCTTAGTTAATATATTTACTCCCTTAGCCACGTCAGCTGCCTTACTCTTTAGAATAGTACAGATAGTCAATTTCGCCATGTTATGCTGCGTGGCGGGATCAGACACACAAACACCATTTTCATGCTTAAAAATTATTTCTTTCTTTATTTCAACTGTTATGTGTCTAAGGTGTTTGACCCCACTGTCACTAATGCTTTTAACTTTCTTAGAAGCCATAATAAGGGCTATCTGAAAGGTAAAACAATGGAAAATAAAGCAGGAACTACGAACAGATCACGAACGAACTACATAGCACAGGCACCAATGCAGACCTGAGAGCTGGCGAGCGGGAAAAGTGGTTACCTAGCCAACACATTTGTGTTTGTGGATTGGTTTTTGTTTGTGATTTGGGGTCAAAATTTGTTCAAAATTTTGTTCGTGGGTTAGTTTATTCGTGGGAACAGGCGTTCGTGGATTGGGGTCACCACTGTATTGTGTTAATTATCATTTCCATCAGAACCTTCCTCATTTTCACTAACACTATTACATTTGTCTTTCAATGCACTAAAGGAATTATGAGTAGAGGCAGATAGTCTACTTGATGAAAGAGGAAGAATGTTAACAGCAGAGACAATTTTTTGGACCTGATTGCAGTGCATTTAGAGCTGTAGATACTTCTGGCAACTACTCAAACTTAGTTACCTATCTTAAGTAGGACAATGTATGCTTCTAGCATTTTCTCCATATTTGCGAGCCTTTCAAACATTCGATGATGGCTAAGTTGAGCAATGTATGAAACTCTGCGGTCATTTCACTCGAAATTTGGATCTTGGAAGAGTTTATCAAGTTTTCCACCTACTGAATTATTCAGGACAATGACCTGAGAGTAAATAGATTTGAAATTATTTAAATTTTTACCTATGCATTTTCCCCTATAACATGGAATAAATTCCACTATCCGTGAAAGCAATAACAGACTGGTTTCCAATATTACAAAACTTTCTTATTCTGTCCATAACTCTCTTGATGTCATGACATGAGCACTGAAGCACAGTAGGGTTTACATTTTGCCGCATCATCACAGATGAAGCCATTGTAGGGTGAGGGAGGTGGGGCAGAGTATTATAAAGGGAGAGGCAGGTAGTTGTGTTGGCCACTGATCAGCAGAGTTTGGTTTGGGCCAACTACAGAAGGGTGTGGTTGAAACTGAGTCACTTGGGACATTCTGCTCTTACCATTTTCCAAATTTTATTAAGGCGTATATCTCCTCCCCCCCAAGGAACAGACAATTATTATTTTTTTTTTTGCATAAATATTTTACATGTTGTATAGACTTAAATAAGAAAACTTCTGGGCAACTTGATAGAATTTTCATGAGCAGAACATTAGAAAAAAAAGGACGAAATGAATATTGAAAATAACCAGCACTAAAATATATACTGAGAGACTGCAGTTTGTCCAACTGCATACATATTTAATTCCCGACTGACAAAATCTACTATCAAACATTAACCAAAGATTGTTGTAATATCTTTCTCCATTATCAAGAAATAAAACTGCAAAAAATGCCTAAATTTTTCCCAAATTTCCCCAGCTACATATATATAAAAAATTGTTATCTTTTACCTCTAAATAATCTTGGCCGTGCAAGCTATTAAATTTTTACTCCTCTCTCTGCAGCGGTCTTCTGATTTCAAAGCAGCTTAAAACTAATTCATTTAACTCCCGCAAGTTGAAATAAATTTAGTTTTGAGTTAAAGCATCCTACAGTCATGAGTATAGGAAACGGATTGAGGCTCAGAGATATTTAACATTGCTAGACATTCATTAGTGGATTATTTACGAGAAAAATAAAAAAAAATTATAAACTGGATTGACTAAGGCAAAATTATATATACAATAACACAATGCATACAAAACATATGTTTCTTTGGGAGTATCAGCTTGCAGTCACAATTTCTTATATACAATTCTTATTTCTAATAGAAAAATAGTGTTCTATATCAACCACATTTTTACAATACACTGCAGACACAGAATTCTCATACAGTGCAGAAAGTGGAAAATCTGATTTCTGGTTGAAAACAAGCCCCATCAGAGAGGAGGTACTCCAAGTTTATCGTAAAATATCTTGATAAGCACTGGAGTAGTTAATGGTCTAATCAGGAATACATAAGTTCCTATTGGTATGCTTATCAACTATTAGTGCATCTCTTAATTTTCTTAGTAACCAACGACTTTCAAAATGCAAAATGGCAGCTGTAATTCCAGTCTTTCAGAATCATTGTGGAAGTAGGATACAATTTTCGTTACAAAGTTTCATGGAAACGAAAAGTAGTAAATCAGACTGTACTTACGCAAAGGAACATTGGCGGGTGGGTGAAAGTTGTCAGGCATCACAAGGGAAGAGAATGAGACAGGCAGAAGTGATGTCATTTCCCAAGAAGTGGGTCCCGTGCGAGTAACTTTAACAAGTTGATCATTTAGAGGCATCACTAAAATTCCACCTTCCTGGAAATATACAGCATAACTAGCACAAAGTTTCAGTATTAAGAAAATTTAAAGAAAGCTATATATTTAAAGACTTTTACATCGTCTTTAACAGTTAAATCAGAGCTTCAGAATTATTCCTGCATTATAAGCATTTTTGTCTGAATGAATACCGGTAAAAACAGGGCCAGTCTTAGGAGGTACAGAGCCCAATTAGGTACAATTTTGGTCGGCACCAGGTTCCCAACCAACTTGCACCAAAGCACCAAAGTCTATTATATACTTTATATGTCTGTAGTAGGATGGAAAGCAATCAATATGTGTGCTTAAAAGATGCATGCGAGTTAAGAGACCAAATAGATGCAAGCTACATTTTAATATAAAATTGCATACATGTAACCCTACAAGTAACAAACAAAATTTTTATATCACCTCTGAAAAGTACATAGTCACAATACCACTTGTTTTAGTGACTGAAATGATTTATTAAAAATAATTTATTTTTGTTCAGAAAAAAACAGAATTTATGTGTACTGAAGGAAACAAATCTTTTTTAGATTTCTATAAATCATTTAACATTCATAAACTATAAACGAGTCATGTTAATATTGCCTTTTATTATGAGAAAGTTAATTTTCTTGCTTTTTTTCTCTGCAAAGTCTTGTCGAATATTGTCTAAGTCTAAACTCCTGCTAATTTCAGATTCAATGGACATAATTGCCAAACTGTTGAAACGTTTTTGCTGAAGTGATGATATCAAGTAAGTTTTGATCAATATCAGCTTGGAAAATCTTCTTTCTCCAGATGCCACAGTCACTAGGATTGTCAAGAAAATCCAAAGAGCAATAAATAAATTTGGAAATGCGGTAGACCTGTTGCTATCAAGGATTTCAAGCATATTCATGGGGTTTTGAACCTCTGATGGCAGGATTAGCTTTAGTGCCTCCATTTCCTAACAAAGCATGTACCCATCAATATCAGCCAGTTTTGTGAATTTAACTTGATCTGTTTCCTGTGCCAGCTTGACCTCTGTCAATGCTACTTCCAGATCTGCTGCATATCTTCTTATGGTGTCCTTGGACTGGTCCAGAAAGTTACACAAGAATCTATATAAATTTTTATACTTTTTCAGTTGTTCAAATCTAGCTCAAATGTTTGCAGTGCTTTATCTACCACTTGATTAAAATATTACACTGAAGGCTGTTTTTGGATCTGGTAAAGGTTCATCTGCAGATTCATAATAAAATAATTTTCTGTTTTTGCATAAGCACTTACTCTGAGTCTTAAATACAGGCTCAGCATCTAGGTCTTTGGCAAGTTCACTTGTGTCAATCAAGGCTTCATCAAAAGCTTTTTCCCAGTATGTCTTTAACCAGATACAAATCTTTTGGAATGAAGAAAGTCCTGTCGCAACACTCACGGTATCACTCTTGATTCCTTACTTACATAATTTACCTGAAAGAGTAGGGAGTGCCAGAAAACTAGTGAGACAAAAAACTTGTAATCTTTCATTTGACTAACTTACGATTCAGGATCACTTTTTGCTGGAGCATCATCAGTATTTTCTGCTAACTCTTCTAGCGCATTACAAGCTTCAGCAGCTTTGACACTTTCCATTCTACATTTCCATCGTGGTTCAGAGAGAGACTTTACAGACAGACATGTGACATGTTTTCTAATAACAGTCCATCTTTTAGTAGATGATGCAAAAAGGGTGTAAATACGCTGCAGAGCTCTAAAGAGAGTCATTGCATCTGGACATGTCTCCCAAAACTAGACATGCACTCGGTGCAAAGAAAGCTCCTTAATTCTTCTGTAGAAGATGTGCCTGCACACCTGAGGTGTGTCCCTTCATATTGGCACCAATATCACACCCTTATCCACGGATATTTTCAACATCCAGCCCTAATGTTTCATGTAGAAGGGTGTTACACAAATTTTCACCTGTGCTACTTACCACCACTAAAAACTTAATGAAATGTTCATATACTCCTGCTAGAGCATTTGATTGTACACCATCAGCTACATATCTAATTATCATCGAAATTTGCACCTGATGACTGATGTCAGGAGTACAGTCGAGAATTACCACGGAATACTTAGCAACCTTGATTTGTAAAATAATTTCCTGTAGAAAAACTTGACCAATCATATTAATAAGTTCATTCTGGATTCTTTTCCTTAAATAATGAGCATGCAGTACCTAATTCTGGAATTTTTGCAGATGATCTTGGATTACTGGATCAAACCTTCCTAGCAACTCAACAACATCAAGGAAATTTCCATTATATGGTGTTCCTATGTGTTCCTCAGATCCCCGGAATGGCAAGATTCTTTCTACCAGGAAATATACAATGGCTACCAGTCACTCAAAAACTTGGTATCAGTGTTATGCATCTTGTCTGATTAGTTTTTCTACCACTTCATCAATAGTTTCTTCAGCAGATAATCTTTGCTGCAGTTCACGGCAACTGAGCATAGCTTGCAAATGCTTTTTGGAGTACTCATGCTCAGCTAGTCTTGCATGAATGTTTGGCCAATTATTAAAACCACTACTTACAAGTGCACTTGCTGTGTTATCAAAAAGCTTGCAGTAGTAACAGAAGATTGTATCACTTGATACTGGGTATATTAGCCATGGACGATCTACAATTTCACCATTTGGCAGATTTCTTTTGAAGTGAAATTTTGAAAAACGTGATCCAATATAATTCTTGAAGAAAAATTCCACTATAATTGTAGGTGGTCCTTTTTTCACTAAACAGTCCCTGACACTCTGACTTATCATTTTTGGCCATGTTGCAGGATTATCTGTTAATTCTAAAGGACTGGCAGATTTTGAATTCCCATTATCCCTTGCCTCAGAGGCATCAGCAGGCATGTCAATAGCCGAGTGTCGTTGATTGTCAAATTCAACACTTCCGGAAAGGTCAATCTCACTTTTATCCCACTTAGATTATCTTGCGTAACTGCTTCCTTCAGTGTCATCATCTTCTCTGTGTTGTGGCTCTATTTGCTTCTCTGACTTTTCTGAGATAGTTTTGCTGACATACTTATCTAATGCACCTTTCTCCTTTTCTGCTTCGGCCTTCTTTGCCTTGGCCACAGCCCTCTTCTTACTGCCACTTAAATATTTTCTGCCGAAGTCTCTTAGTCTTTACTCATATTTACAGAAATCAAAGACCCTAAAAACAAAAGAAATAAAAGTGGCATCCATCGCAAAACTGATAAAAAACACAACATACTGTACTTAATGTCCGATCCATATGTCATAAAGAATTCAGCAGACATCACTTCAACTGTCAAAAGTAAAACACTCTACTTGTATCATATAATTTTTGTAAGTGCAGGGTATACATCTAATATATCTATATTCATAGGTCTTAATTACCTAGATTTATTCATGTATGTAAAAGGGGCAGGGAATTTTTTTTAGTATTAACCAAAAATATATTTGGGAAAAAATGGAATTACCTCTAGATTTGAAGTAAAGCCACGTATGTTTACACATGTTATTTATTTCCTTGTTGTTCCGGTTTTATGTCATGGACTTCCTTTTCTACCAAGGGCTAGGAAGGTTGCCTTCTTGCAAAGGACTTGTTTTGGCATATTAATCCTTACCCTGAGTGCATGCCCATGCTAACCTCAGACCGTGACGGGGTGCGAACCCTCGACCTGACGCCTCAGAGGTGAGGACACTACAGCTTGAGCCACGCATGTTATTTATTTACTAATTTCTTTAAAATAATACTTGTACTGTCTGTTAATATGACTGAATAAAGCAAAAACATATAACACCTGCCCATTTTTTCTTATGAAAAGCTGCCCGTAACTGAAGGAATGCTTGAGATAATTAATGCATCTTCACTGTCACAGTCACACAATGATATAGGATCATCTTTTACCCTATATTTTATGAACATTTCGTACTGCTGTTCACAGTATTCTTTCAAAAATCAGTGACTTCATATTTCAGATATACGGATTATATCTTGGTCACTAAAACATACCTCATTTATGGTTCCGTGACAAAAAATTAACCAGCTAGCAGTAAGATCACTGAGCTCTACAAGATCCACTCAACTGTGTTTACACTCAACGAAAGGTAAACTCACACCATGAAATGGAACCAAACTTAAATCTGACAACCTCTAGAAAATTAGGTCAGTGACTGTGCCAAAGAAAACGTTTTTTAACAATGCGGAATAAACTCGAGGAAACTGAGGAGCTCATGCGCATGTATTACCAAAATTTAGATTTACACCATTTGGGATAATTTATCCCTGTTTCCAACCCCTTTTGTAAAACTTAAATACTTAATTGTGAATATAGCCCTACTATATATTTTACAAAAGAGATGTGCATGTGCATAATAATGTAACATAGTAATTTAATCACATGATGCTAGTTAAAGAAAATACGATAGGTTTATAGATACTTAAAAGATGTTATACGTTTATTTACACATTTATCTTTTTTATTTTTTTCAGAGAAATGAATTTTAAAACTGTTCTGTAATTAGCATATTATTTAATTCAGGTACAGTAAAAAATTTCAAATCATAAACAGTATAAATAAACACTACGAACTTTGTAAAAATTCATAAAAAATTATAATCACTGCTGTTCTCTGGTGTTACATATATACTGCAATGTGTTGTTGTGTGTACTTGATAAGCCGTGAGTAGATAAACTCTGGCGCGGGGTTCCCTTAGGCACGGGGCCCAGTTGGGAGCAATTGGTCCAATTGGCTTAAGGCCGGCCCTGGGTAAAAAGTACACATGAATCTCCATAAACTGCTTCAGAAATTTAATACTAACCATTAAAAAATTGTACTGATCTATAATATTAATATCAATTGTACCATGGTCTGCATATAATATCGTTACTCTTTTCTTCAAAGGAAGCTAGAATAAGTACCATATTTTATTCTGCAAACATCTATAAGCATATCCAGTGATTACACTTTCAGAGTATCAAAGCAATAAAACACAAAATAATATTTTTTTCTACCTATCTGGCTGATGCAGTAAATGCCCGCACTGAACAATTTGTGAGCATGGTAAGCGAATACACAGCTAGCAGCACAGCTGTATTCGTATTCATCATGATAATGGTTTAATTTCTTTTTTTTTTTAAGTATTTGGTTATATTGAAGGAGTATATTGAATAAAAAAATATATACAGCATCAAGTATGAATACGGCGTTACGCGGCATTAGAAAAAGAAGAACTACCACTCAGTTTACTCTCGCCCGCCGTACTGCTTCTAATGTTCATCTACCCTCTCGTTATCGACATTATTATAATTCCCAAGCGTAGTAACGATAGTTCTAATGACAGTGCTACAGAGAAAAGAAAAGCCATGACCATGGAAATTAAAGTTGAAATATTAAAACACTCGGAAAAGGGAGTGAAAAGGAAAAGTTTGTGGCCAGTAAGGGTTGGTTTAATTTTTTTTTTTTTTTTTGACACCAGGACGGGCCAAAAAAAATTATAAAATAAAACAGCCCTCATCGGGCCTGGGCACGAAGAATACATAAAGAGAAACAGAGATGGAAAGTGTAATGACTTGTCAGATGTGAAGGGATAATACAAGATGTGTGATGATTATCCAAGAATATTCAGTGTAGCTGTAGGCATAGAAAAAGAACCGTAACTGAAGGAAGACTTAACATCGAACTCTCTTGGACAGACCTATTTAAGTTCAAAAAACCTTCAGCTGTTTAAGAGTCATACTAATTTGCATAATGTAATGGTGCAAGGTGAAGCTGCTAGATAGTGGTGATGAGAATGCAGCAAAAGAGTTTACCAGTGTGTTTGCAGAAATAATTAGGGAGGGGGGTTACCATCCCTTGCAATGCCTCTTCCAGTGTGCAAACCGACCACACAAGTAAAGGTAAGCATATTATACTGTATACTGTACTGTAGTGTAATTTTATTATTTTTATATTTTAGATTACACAAGTAAAGATAAGCAATTCTATAAAGTTTAGTTTTACTATTTTTAAGTCTTAGATTAAGAACTCGAATTATTTCTCTATGCTTTAGAGTATTCATTCTTAACGTTAGTTGGGGAACCAAGATTCGAATTTAGGTATTTCCCAACTTACGTCGAAACCCACTTTAAGTCAGCTGTCAGGAACGGAACCCTGAAGTTACATGGGGACCCCCTCTGGATATATAGCATGTATTGTGAGGAGCGGGAGGAAATACCTTTAATATGATAAAATTTCATTATATAAAGGTATCCGCGGAGGCATATTCTTATATTACAACGCTATTATTGGCAAAAGTAATACAAATTTATTCTTACGGAGATCCAATCATATAACTATAGAGCATAGACACAAAGTAAACATACTAAAATTAATATGGATTTTATAAAATTATTCAATCCATGGCAACAAAGCATTAGGCATTGTGGCATTCCTCATCAATATGCTATTAATGTGGTGCGTTTGTGTGTGTATTCTTCATTTCCAAACATTCAATTTTACATGAGAAGAATCTAATTAAACGCTGCCCCCGTTTACAGACAAAAGAATCTAAAGTTTATGAAGAGGGTAAAAACAAGCAATAAACATACAGTTGTTTATCTGCAGTGAGAGAGAGTTGTCACAGAGGCAGAATGCTACCATGCTCCTTCCCTAATATTGGCTTCCCAGCATCAGGCAGCCATAGCTATGAATTGTGTTGATAGCATCTGTACTTCATCTCCAACTTGCTTGTGTATTTTTTTGACAGATAGGTCCCTAAGTATCAGAGAAGCTTAAGAGCTCACAAGGTCCCTAAGCTTACTTTAAAACTGCATGAAATTAGGCAACAGCTGATTCTGGGTTTTCCCAAAGAGCTCTCAGGGAGTTTGTTTTGTGTTGTTGGCATATGTGACTCTGTGTGGTTGTAGTCTTCCATAATGTGTTTGACAATATGAAGTGACATGTTACATCCTAAATAGGCATTACCAATGGAGTCATTCAGCCTCTTCTGATAGTTAAGAAGGGCTGGGTGATACTATATTGAAGGCTGACCAGGTGGACTCTGTCTCACAGGAGAAGGAATGTTCAGGATGGATCTCTGAGTGACTTGAAGGAACTGAAAGGTAATGGGTATGGATATGACTGCCGAGGCTGGTTTAGGGTTAATGAGAGGAAGAGATGATAGTAGTAATTGTTCACTTATGACAATGATTGTTTCAGACTGACCAGTTATAAGCCAGTGCAGTATTTGTGGGATATTGGTACGAGGTAGCATAAACTGGGTTTAAATATGGCAGGTTGGTAATTATGCGCTACCTATGGGAGAGTGGGCGAAGCAGAGAGGTAAATACTAAACAGCTGTATCTCACTAGCAGGTGGCCATATTGCGTATGAGCTGTTAATACCTTATTAACATGGAAGTCACAGAAGTTATTTATATTAATTAATCATGTTTATACACTGCAAAGAATGTTATCATTTACTTTATATGAGGTATTACAACATAGTGTGCACAGTAAATATTTATTTAGTATGAGAAGAGCCAGTAGTGCACATAGCCACTTTGTTCTTTAGGTCCTAATTAGGGTTATTCTGTCTTTGCAGACTGGAGCATTTGTTATGTTGTACCAGAGCTACAGGAATAAACTGTAACCTAGGTCTACCTGTAGCCTACAGAAGATGGCATCCTTAAGATGTGAAGCAGCGGGATGTACTGAGTTGAAGACGGACGATGACATGCCAACAAGCACTGGATTGATACATTTACATCAGAGAAATGTTCATGAGTCCAGGGAAACATGGCAAAACCCACCCAAAATCAATCGTCCAGTTTTACTGCAAGGTATCAGTGAAGATGACTGGGCCACATTCACCCGCTGGTGAGAGATGTTTAGAAATGGTACTATCTCAGCATGGGCCAAATCACCACTCACCTATTGGCCTGCTGCGAGTCAAGAGTTGGAAGCCAAATTGTTCAGAGACGACCCAACGATAGCCAGCAGAATTGAGGGAAAGGTCCTGGATGCCATGAAATGCCTAGCAGTGGTGAACGTGAGAAATGTGACACTACTTCAGACAAAACAAGATCTGGGGGAACATGTCAGACAGTATGTAGCAAGACTACATGGGTTGGCCAATGTCTGCCAGTGGACAATAATGGGCAACTGTAATGAAGCCACCTGTTCCAGCACCATCGCAATCGATTACACAATGGACATAGTCAAGCTGGTTCTCCTGAATGGACTGGCAGATGAAAAAATTAGGAAGGAGGTACTCGGTATAACAAAAATTGACACTAAAGCACTGAATGAAACAGCTGCCCTGGTTGACAGTAAGGAAACTGCCACCCGGGCCACGGTGATTGAAACCCCAAGGGTGACAGCCAGTAGTTACAGAAAGATGGGCCAAAGCCAGACCAGCCAAGCATCCCCAGACTCTGCACATGAAAACAGTGAGCCAGACAACCTGAAAAACAAGATGCGATGTCAGTGCGGCTGTCTCACCCCCCAACTAGTAAGGTGAGGGGTAAACGTAAGGAATTCAAGTTGTGCCTCAAGTGCTGGAACAAGAACAACTCACACAACCGAAAACCAGCTCAACCAGAATCTAGCAACCAAATGGGAGCATTGTTTCACTATGTAGCCACCACCAAAACAGGCTCCTGCTCAAGTGATGCCCAACCACATCCAACTTTGACTTTGACAGTAGCTGTGGAAGGCGAGGCTTACACTAAGATGGGGATATCAAGTCCACCAAAGCAATCTGCCAACATTTCTACCGTCGCTGACTAATGCGCACAAACCTGTATGATGGGATTAAATCTCCTCAAGAAATTGGGCTTACATCAGCAACAACTCACTTGTGTCTCCAAAGGCATCCTAGCAGCTAATAACGAGGAAATAATGTTTTGGGTGGCCTTATTCCTAAAGCTATCCAGCAGCAGTGCAAAGGTCAAACAACTTAAAATTTCAACCATTGTCTGTGTCACAGACTCCATCAACTGGTTCTACCTGAGCAGAGCGGAACGCCTGGGGGTTATTGAGCCAGATTTTCCCAGAATAGGTGCAACGGGTGAAACCAAGGTGTGTCATAATACCATGAACACAAGTGATTGCCCCTCGCCAGCAGGATACAGATGCCCTGTGCGTACTGCACCACCACCCCATCCAGCTCATCTACCGTTAGCGCCATCAATTTAATCTATCAAAGACAGGTACAGGATAGGTATGCATCATCAGCATTCAACATTTGCCCACACCAGCCGCTCCTTGCAATGACCGGCCCTCCAATGGAGATTAGGGTCGACCCACATGTTCAGCTGGTGGTAACCAGGAGACCTCCAAATGTACCAGTCCACTGGCAAAACAAAGTGCGAGAACAACTTCACAGAGACGTAACTCTGGGTGTAATAGAGCGGGTGCCTCCTAACACGCCCATAACCTGGCTCCACAGCATGGTCCTGACACCAAAGTTGGACGGTACACCTTGTCGGACAGTCGATCTTCAGCCACTAAATTGCCACAGAGTACAGGAAACCCATCATACCAACCCACCTATCAAACAAGCCAAGGTCATCCCACCCAACAGATTCAAGACGGCCACAGATGCATGGAATGGTTTTCACTCCACTGAAATCTGATCAGATCGCCACAAAACCACATTCTTGACTAACCAAGACAGGTTCCAGTATCGGTATGTACCAATGGGATTCCTCGCATCACAGGATGCCTACAAACAGCAATACAACGTAATCATCGCAGACATGCCAAGGAAGACAATATACGTGGAGGATACTATCCTATGGGACACTGACCTGGGAGAACACTGGTGGCGGGTCATTGATTTTCTAGATCTAGTCGGAAGAAACGGGGTAGTCCTCAACCCAACCACGTTCCAGTTTGCATCGATGGAAGTTGACTTTGCAGGTTTTCAGATCACCAAGCCTGAAGTAAGACCTCTGCCTAAGTACCTGAATGCCATCGCATCTTTTCCCAGACCTTCCAACATCACAGACATACAGGGATGGTTTGACCTTGTAAACCAGGTGTCACACTATGGCATAACTATGGACATGATGTCACCATTCGAGCCTCTCCTCACCCCAAAGGTCAGCTTCAGGTGGAACTCTGATCTGGAAGAGGCATCCCAACGTGCCAAAAAGGCCATCATCAACAAGATCAAGGAAGGAGTTGAAATATTTGACCCCAGCAAGCGGACATGCCTTAATCCCGATTGGTCCAGTACCAGGGTAGGATATTGGCTGTGCCAAAAGCATTGTGACTGTGACTCCCTAATTCCTGGATGCTGTGAAGATGAATGGATGGTAGCTCTAGCTGGATCTTACTTCCTAAGAGATGCTGAGAAACTTTATGCATCGATCAAAGGAGAAGCTTTAGCAGTCGCATGGGCACTAGAAGATAGTCGCTTCTTCACTGTGGGTTGCCGCGATCTCGTCATATCCACAGACCACAAACTACTGGTGAAAGTTCTCGGTAATCAGGCCCTACATGACATCACAAACCCAAGACTTTTCAGACTTAAGCAAAGCACACTTATGTGGCAGTATCAGAATGTACATGTACCTGACAAGACCATACTAGCAGCAGACGCAACGTCACGGTATCCATCAAACACATACCAGTTCAACAAAGGAAGTGAAGTGAGAGCTCTGTCCACCATCCACATTCCAGTAAGTATTCAAGACAACCTAGAAACACTTGGGAATGCTATAGCAAGGTCATCGACAGATTCTCTCGGTGCTGTCACATTCAATAGAGTTAGGAAGAGCACCTTGACTGACAATGAACTTCAGCTGCTCATGCCACTCATTGAGTTTGGATTTCCAAAGTCCCGCGATGGCTTACCTGAAGAACTGCAGTCGTACTGGCAATACCATGATAGGTTATTCCTTGTAACGAGCCCATCATGATGGACCACAGGATCGTGATACCACAAGAACTTTAGAAGGAGGTGTTTCGGGTTCTCCATGCCACACACCAAGGCACCAGTAGGGCACTAAGCACAGTATTTTGGCCTGGAATCACTAGAGATGTTGAGGACACACGCATGCCACCAGTGCAACTATGCCTGCCAAGCAGCCCCTTCCAAGCCATTGCAGCAGACTTCTTGTGGCACATGGCATCAGATACTTAGTAATTGTGGACAGGTTCAATGGGTGGTCACACATGGTTGCATCTAAGTCAGGCACCAAGGGCTTCATCTCGGCTCTCATCAAGTACTTCGCAACATTCGGCGTACCCGAGGAACTGAGCACAGATGGTGGACCCGAATTCACTGCAAAGGAAACAGAATTAATGCTGCAATATTGAGGTGTTAAGGATCGCCTCTCATAAGCATACTACCCTAAACTGAACGGCAGAGCAGAAATAGCAGTCAAATCCAGGAAGCACTTATTGGCATCTCATACAGACACAAATGCTGGCCTTGACACAAAGGCAGTGGTAGCTGGATTGCTGCAATACCACAACATACCAGACCCCAAACCTGGTATGTCACCAGCACAAATTATCTTTAACAAGAATCTTCTGGATCTACTGACATTTGCCTCGGGTATGCAAGTATTTACCAGTCCAGAAGTTCATACAATTTGGCGCCCAACTTGGAAACATTAAGAAGAGGCACTCCGGGTGAGATTCACCAAACAAGTCAATAATCTCCAGCGCAACACCCGGCTGCCGTCCCCCTTAACTCCAGGAGAAACAAAGCCATATAACTCATCTCACAGGTACTGTGTGGAGATTTGTAGCTCGCGGATTGGTCGGTGCAGCAACTACTTCTTCCAATCTACCTCAAGACTCCGGAACTCTCTTCCTCCCTCTGTCTTTCCTTAGTCTTATGACCTATCTTCCTTCAAAAAGCAGCTCTATTGTCATCTCAGGTCCTAATCCTCCATACCTCTAGGTCCTCTGTAATTTGACCATTTTTTCTGTCTGTCGCTTTCCTTTGTGTAATACTACCTCATCTCTGCCTTGTCCTTAACTCTTTTCTTTTCCTTCATCTTGGTGTTTTCTTGTGCCTGGGCCTTTATTGATGAGGGCAGTTTTTGCCTGTCTCGGTGTCACACAAAAAAAAAAAAAAGGTGGACAGCTCAGGTCGACTGACTTTGAGGAACAGGCAGTTCCTGTGCCAAATTCAAAAGCTAGCTAACACCAACTATTCCACACCACGGATGTCCACTCATCCAAAGATTATACCGAAAACGGGTGAGACAGCAAAAACCGAGTATAGCACTTCGAGTCCTAAAAGCCGTGGCCCTGATCTCACAACTGCACCAGGCAGTAGTCTGCCATAAGTTGGAATGCAAAATGAAGCCCTCCGATGATGATCCAACGGCTACCACATAGCAACAGCCCTGACCCCACCCAAGGAGTACAAAGCCCCAGCACCCCCCAAAATACATGAACCAGGCCCCGTGCTGACCTCAGAACGGCTAACTCCTGCATCATCATCTCCAAGACCGAGCCGGAACAGAAGCCCTCCAGCATACCTTGGGGATTATGTAACAGAGTATGAGTTTCCAGCTGAAAACAGGGGGGATATGGGATATTGGTATGAGGTACCATAAACTGGGTTTAAATAAGGTGGGTAGGTAATCATGCACCATTTGTGGGAGTGTGGGCGAATTGGGGAAGTAAACACTAAACAGCTGTATCTCACTAACAGGTGGCCGCATCGCATATGAGCTCTTAATGCCTAATAAATATGTACGTGACAGAAGTTATTTATGTTAATTAATCATGTTTATACACTGCAAAAGAAGGTTATCATTTACTTTATATGAAGTATGACAACATAGTGTGCGCAGTAAATTTTTATGTAGTATGAGAAGAGCCAGTAGTGCATACAGCCACATTGTTCTTTAGGTCCCACTTAAGGTTATTCTGTCTTAGCAGACTGGAACATTCATTATGTTGTATCAGAGTAACAAGAATAAACTGTAACCAGCACACATTTGAATGTCATTTTGACCAGTATTGATATAAGTTGAACCATTATATCAATAGAAAAGACAGTATAGGGTATACTACTGAGTAGCACTATATCACTGTTAAGTAATACTGTTTGGTCTTTTTCATAACCTTTATAGCATCATTTTCTTAATTATTATTATTATAGTTATTATTATTATTATTATTATTATTATTAATACAGACGAGAATATGCAACAAACAATTCAGACAAAGTTCAATTATGACTGTGTAAAAAACGAGAGAGAGAGAGAGAGAGAGAGAGAGAGAGAGAGAGAGAGAGAGAGAGAGAGAGAGAGAGAGAGAGAGAGAGAGAGAGAGAGAGAGAGAGAGAGAGAGAGAGAGAGAGAGAGAGAGAGAGATTATTTTATTTTATTAATTTATTGCGCCAAGGCGTCAGACATTACATGAGTTCATACAAATAATGCTTCAAATGGATATAAAACAAAGAATTGAACATGGTTTACAGGGAGGTGTACATATTGATAAAACATTGCTGCATACTAACACACAACTCACAGAATGGCAGCACAGAGTACATTATATGCAAAAGTAAAGCTCAGAGAAACGCAGAATGCACAAACAGAATTATAGAGCAACATACAGAAAATATATGTATAATTCAATATAATTAATGGCCACCAAAGTGAGGAAAACGAGCAAGAATAACATCAAGGTTGTCATCATTAAGTAAAAATGAGCAGATCTGTATTAAGTTCTGACCTCGTGGTAAAACATCTCTCACTGCGGGGCACTGAAGACAATAGTGGTCAAGAGTGTTAGCATTAGTTCGGTCGCATAATGTACAGGAGGTGTACTGTGGCATATCTAGAGTCTGGGAGACCTGCCATAAAGGCCGATACCCCATTCTGAGCCGAGCACTAACTACATTGTTTTTCCGCACCATTAACCCGTGTCTGCGATACTTGTAGCGACTGTGAAGGAAGTGATCATGGTGCTGTATGGACACACTGTTGGCCCTCTCCGTGTCCCTGCGCTGGACCGTCATGGCAAACCCAGCTGAGTAGATGATGTTACGTAGGCATCGGAGGGAGGGCTCAGCGTCCACAGCATGCCCATCCAGCATACAGGCCGCCTTGGCAAGACGATCCGCTGTGTCGTTGCCAGTCAGCCCAATGTGGGATGGAGTCCACACAAATGACACAACAAGAGAAGCATCCCGAGCGGCTGCGAGGCGACATAGTATATCTCCCACAGCACGGCCACAGATAGGTCTTGGCGAGGATAGGGCTTGTAGGGCCGATTGGGAGTCACAAATTATTACCCCATTCACTCGTCGTCGAACAAGGAGAGTCACGGCATCCAATATGGCATTCAGTTCACAGTAGGTGGAGCTCGACGAGGTGGGTAGTCTACGGCCAATCCATGAATCAGCCGGCACAGGCGGCTCCATGGTGGGGGAAAACACAGCACATGCCGCCCTCCCATCTGCTTGCACAGAACCATCAACATAGACGTGGTGTGCTGCAGGGACAGACGTGGATACATCAGCGATAGTCTCCAGAGCTAACTGTCTCTGCAAGGGGGGATAGACATCCTTCGAGGTCGGTGTATATGTGACAGCGGGGAGGGGGACACGCCAGGGTGGTAAATCTGGGACAGCCGCCTGCACTGGCAGGTCGATGTCAAGGCCACGGAGAATGTCACTCACCACCCTGATAAGGTTATGACCTCCTGCTCGAAGTGGGAGCCTGGGTGCGTCTGGATCAAGGGACGTCCTCATGACAGCAGAGAAGTACGGAGCAAGAAAGGGGTAGTGAAGACACTTAACAGTAAAATAGGACACATTGGCATAAATCCTCTCCACAAGAGGGGGTAAGTTGAGCTCCAACTGCATACTCACAATACGGGTAGAGAGAGAACATCCCAAGATAAATCTCATGACTCGATTCTGGAACTTTTCAAGTGGCTCGAGAGCTGGTTTAGGAAGTTGACACAAGGCAGGAGACAGATAGTCAACCACTGACCGAAGTAGTAGGATGTAGAGGGTCCTCGCCACTGGGATGGAGACTCCTGCAGCATTGTTGGCAAGCCACTTGACAGGTGCAAAGCGGGGCTCAAGACGGTCAAGAAGGCTCTTCACAAAGGGATGAATTCGTTGACGAGCAGGTATAGCTGGGGTGATCCGGACAGGTGCACCTAAATACGTGTACTGTGTGCAGTGAGGGATGACATTACCACCCATGGCGAATGCGGGCAGTGCTCTGCAGTTGCGTGAAGTAAAAATCCTGCTTTTTTCTGGGGAGATAATAAGGCCACAGGAGGTAGCAGACACGTAAAAGTCATGGAGCATGTGCTGAAGGTCGTGTGGATGCATATGTCGTCCGCATAGCAGGTAACTGTAGTACCGGGGATGACAGGAAGGAGGGAGAGTAGACGATGCATAAGGATATTGAATAGAAAAGGACTTAGCACACCCCCCTGAGGAGTACCCAGTTCAAACCGTTCATAGGAGCTATACGACCCTTTAAAAAGGACGCTTGATGTTCTGTTGCAGAGATATCCCCGTATCCATTTCAGTATGTTCCCCCGAACTCCAAAGTCCACCAGCTGGTCAAGAATAATTTCCTTGTTGGCTATATCGAAGGCAGATTTGAGGTCCAGGAAGGCGACCACACTGGTGGGAGAAAGACGGGTGTAGAGTTCAGCGAGGCAGTGATGTGTGCTCCGTTGTGGGAGGAAACCATAAAGACTGGGGGAGAGTTTATCCTGTAGACGGTGCATGAGCCGGGCAAGAAGGATGCGTTCAAACACTTTGCTGAAGCAGGAGGTGAGGGAGATAGGCCTAAATTTGTCGGTTCCAGGTTTTGGTAGAGGAATAATAGTGCTTCTGGTCCAGGCAGAGGGCACATGCCCCAAGCAAAAGCAAAGATTGAAGAGGCGCAGTAGGGGGTTACCAGAACTTTCTGAAGAAGATGGAGAACTTGATATGTAAGACCATCCTCCCCAGGGGCAGTAGCCTTAATCCTAGCAAGAGCACGTCGTAGTTCATCTGACGTATAGCTTTTCCTCCTACGTACATCTATATTTATAATTATGGTAGCGTGGTCACAAGTTAATAAATGCTAGTGCCTGAAGGGTACGAGGTAAGAATGGACACGCAGTGAATCCTTTACTTATATTTATTCTAGAGTACAACACAACTTCGACGCTTCAATGCCCCTATGCCTCAACTGGCCCAATGGCCCAATGGCCCAGTGGCCCAATGGCCCAATGGCCCCCACCCTATGACTTCACAGTCTATGATCTATTCGTGCCCCTGGCAAACTGCTAACTAAGTGTCTCTGCCCTGGGTGGCTCTTTAAATACCCCCAGGGGCAGGGCGTGGCTTAACATCCAATTCTCCAATGAAATCAGTCAGATCTAATCCTAGCAAATCAGCGCCAGGTTCAAAGTGGAATCCCTCCTACTTCCGGGGGGGGAAGTTATTGGGCATTTCTCCTGGGCAGGTTCCTGCGTACGAAACACAAGTTCATGTTTCGTGTGGTTTAGGAAAGGGCTAACTCTCGGCCTTTCCCACCCTCAGGTACTCCATGTCGGATGCCAAGCCTCAGGGGTCCGGTCACATATCTCCTTGACGCCCTCTGCAAACACCGGCCGCACCGCAGGGAGCAAGTGGGGAGA
>JAXCGZ010021028.1:72500-90000 GCA_037179515.1 Halocaridina rubra | reverse complement strand
TGAGCGTTACCCACGCGGCTATGGCTGCAGTATTTTCTGCATTTTCATTTGATAAGCCTTGATGACAAATAGAGAGAGGGATGGTGCCAGGAAGGTCATCTGGAGTACAGCCTGAGCCAAAGCAATGATGAACAATCATGAGGTTATATCACATAGGAAGAGGATTGATCTCCAAATATATATATATATATATATATATATATATATATATATATATATATATATATATATATATATATATATATATATTATTGGCTCATCAATAATTTGTCAATATGTTCAAAATCTTTTGCAAAATTATGAACAATTATATCACCACCACCAATACCAAAAATAATAATAATAATAATAATAATAATAATAATAATAATAATAATAATAATAATAATAATAATAATAATAATAATAATCAACATAGAAGGGGATCGTATGTATAGAAATATTATACTGTCGTATAACTAACTGATGTAGGATTTGTTATCCCATCTAATGACACCAATTTGTAAGATAGTGTCCCTCCGAGTGTCACCAAATTGTAGGATGACTGGGTTATCTCACTGCTTGTCACCCGTTTTGTAGTATAGTGGGGTTACTGTTCCACCTGATGACACCGAATATTTCGTGAGTTTTCTATTTTATAATTATGGTAGCGTGGTTGGTGAAAAACATCTTCTTTATATTGCTTTATTCTTATTTAACATCTATGTACTCAGAGCTCCTATTACTACAGTTCCTGTCACGACTAATTCCTGAGTCCCACCCCAAAAGGGGGAGGCTAGCTAAGCTGTACTGTGTTAAGTCTGCTGCTGGCAAGGCCCGGTCTCTAACTCTCTGTGTCTGCCCTGGGTGGTTCTTGAAATACCCCAAGGGCAGGGCGTGGCTTGACATCCAGTCCTGCCAATGAACTCAAGTGACATCCAATCCTGCAAATCAACTCCAGGTTTGAAGTGGATTCCCGCCTATTTTGGGGAGGAGCTATTTCAACAAGCCTATTGCAAAGGAGTGGGTGGCAATTGTCTATTGCCATTGGGTATCTCCCCCGGGCATGTACTTCCATTTAGGTCAAATATTCATGTGTGGTATTGGGAATAGAGGACTTGTTTATATCTCACACCCTCTTGAGGTACTTGACGCCAGGTGCCGAGTCCCATGGGACCAGCCATATATCTTCGTGACCCTTTTAATATTGGCCTTATCCCAGCAAAACACAGTGAGAGAGTGTTCAATGTCCCCTCTGACCTCAGCAAGACTTCAGTCATGCGACATCCCTCCCCACTACACTGAAATATCTCTTATTTCAGTTTCATCATCCTAACTAACATTTGTTTACAATAAAAACGGGGCCGAATCAGTTAAGCTACTATCTAAGAAATCCTATTTCTATGAACTCTAAACAGATTACACGAACATAGCATATATATATTAATAATTTTTTTCTTTTAAAATAAATCTACAGACAACTAGAGCATGCAGAGTCTATTTCCTTGTTGGAAATCTTTAATACAAACATTTTCTTATATTTAACAAAAGTAACCTTAATCAGTATGATTTCAGTGTGTAACTAATAACAAACATTAATTAAGATCAAAAGTCAGTTTAGATCATAACATTACTTTATCTACCTCTCTTTTTTCTTCAAAAGACAAAATTTGGTTAGTTACAGTAAAAATATAAATCATGTAAAACATTAGCAAACAAATTAAGTAGAGTATTAGCATGTAAAAACATTTAAATTACGCTAGACCATAATATAAATAGTAATTTTTATAAGAAACCTCATCTTATAATTTCTACTCCTATTGTTACTATGGGCATTGATTTATCTTAAAATTAAGCCTTAAAAACTACTCCTGAAACAAAACATTTGTTACTGTGAGTAAAGTCAAAACATTCACTATTTCAATATTCAATTACTATTCAGAGACCAATTGATATGAGAACTTAATGGACACAAAGATTAAATCATGATTCAAACAATGATAATGCTAAAGCAAAACAAAGATATTATTTAAGCAGAAAAACAACTCATTATTCTTAGTGCAAATCATACAATTTATCAATGGCACTTATTCAAAACTATCTTTAAGGGAGTCTCTGAGTTGTCGCTTAAAATTATCTTTAAACTAGGTAAAACAAGTAATAAAAGGGGACCTTTTCTTTCCCATTTTTCAGTTCTAAAGCGTGGGTTGTTCTTTCCAACAACTAATAAGGGATTTTTAAATACCCTTCTTTCTCTCTTGGATTTCATCAATTCGTTTACATGGCTTTTTAGAGTGTTTTTTTTTTTCCCGAATTGGATGACTTTTGTTTTCTCTGTCCCTTGCTCATGAATTCTTGCTAGGCGCGATTCCACGGTTTCTCTCTGGGATTTCATTTTTTCACTCCCCCGCCGTCCTTGCTGCAGGCCCAGGTTTGTTACCATAAATTATCTCCATTTCCAAGATAGGCAAGACAAAGAGGAAGTGATCGATGCATCTTTCTAATCCTTCCAGCCTGGCTTCCTCGTCCCGCCCTCGGCCGATCTTGACTAAGACCACCACGCAGGAGACCTGCAACGTCACAGCGATTTCTCTTCCGTACGGCAATCCACACGTACCTTCGAAGCAGACCTCAGGATGAAAATTTGAACCTATGTCACTACTACAGTTGTAAGAAAGGTTCCCTATGACTTCTGGGTACCAACAATGGCCATACGTTGGTACTCGGAGGCTATACTTTGCCTCCCCTGCAACTGCAAGTGATTGCAATCTCTATTCAATGGGCAACAGGGACTTGTCTGAGCGGACAAAATCTAAAGACTTTTAGAACTTGCAGGTCGGGCTGCCTAGGAAAAGTGGTAATGGAAGGTATGTGTCTACACAACTAGATTATTATTCCAAGACACTTAGGGCTTA
Source organism: Halocaridina rubra (assembly GCA_037179515.1). Lineage (NCBI taxonomy): Eukaryota > Metazoa > Arthropoda > Malacostraca > Decapoda > Atyidae > Halocaridina > Halocaridina rubra. The sequence continues at coordinate 87,106 of JAXCGZ010021028.1, read as the reverse complement.
GCAACTGCTACATAGCATTACTCTACTATAAATGTCAAAAAGAACAGTCATTAAATGCTGAGAAAAGCCACTAAAGAAATATTCTTATTAGCGGTGGCTACAGTAACATCAAGTATGAATTCAGATAAAAGATACAAATCATCAGGTTACTGCTGCTTGTATGTCAAAAATAATAATTACCAACAGGCCATTGAGAGATAGCAACAATAACAGTCATCATAATAATAACATTACTAATAATATGATCATAATAAGAGAAATCAAAAAATGAAATAAAAATACTAAATAAAAAATAGCCATATATATACAATGGAGACTGGCATTCAGAAGTAAGAACAGAGTTCTAAACTTATATTTCATAATAATGCTCATTCTAACACAGTCTCTTTTACTATTCAAATTCCTGCTGTCATAACATGTATATATATAGAGCATAAGTGGTAACTTGCTGGCTCCACAATTTGTCAATTGGAGTTTTTATCTATTCTCTAAACAGTTGCGATACGTGGAGAAAGTATTTATGCAAAAGTCAGTACTACCGATGTCTTAACAGTATTTATGCAATAACAGCATGCAAAAATTTATTAACTGAAATAAAATGTAGGCACAATTATCGCCTTGCTTCTCTGGAAAAAAAACAAAAAACAAAAAAGGAATCAATGACGTCAACATTCTTTTAGCATCGAAAGGATCTTATGTCAGTCTCAGAGTAGAGCGAAAAGTAGGAGAGAGAGAGAGAGAGAGAGAGAGAGAGAGAGAGAGAGAGAGAGAGAGAGAGAGAGAGAGAGAAAGAAACCTTGAAATACGTCGCGGTCAGGCGAGACGGGCTCCCTTCCTTTTAATGTACTGAAAATAAACAAATTAATCATCGCGGAGTATCTCTATATAATAAAGGAATAAATAAACAAATGAAAGTGAACAAACGTAAGCAATGACTATCGATAGAGTTTGACGTTTATTGTCAGAGGGCTATTCTCATTCCCGATTAACAAAAAAAACAAAAGCAAAAGAGCTTAGTGTACAACTGCAGAACTGTCGAAGCATAAATCCATTCCTTTCTGTTTAATATTGCCAAGGACTTTACTGTAACAGCATACACATCCTTGTCTGTAATGACAATCCTTTTCTTGCTATAAATCAGAGGGTTGAGTCGAAGCACACACACTCTGATGAAATTAAAGCAAAAGATTAAAATCATATGTGACAATATCTTTACTACGATCAATAAAAGTACAAATATCTTTTTCTTAACAACTTCTTAAAAAGGACTTAAGTGTCATTAATTTTAAATTTAAAACTCAACATATAATCTCTAAGAATCTCAATTATATTAATTAGCTCAATTATAATTTTAAATTCATGACAGTAACAGTGATTAACATTAATTATTTCTAGATAATCTTTTCAAAACTCTTTAATTATAATATATCAAAGAGATAAAGATATTAAAGATTTTTCTTCCCACACAAAAAGAACTATAAGACAAAAACAGGAATCTGAAAAAATATAAAAAATCTGTCTCTGTGTATGCAATAATAAAAACAAAAAGTATATTTCATTAGCAACAGTAAAGAATGCATTTTGCTTAAGTTTCAAAATCTCGTAAGGAGTTGTACATGAACATAAGAACATAAGAACATAAGAATAGAGGACACTGCAACATGCCTACTGGCACACACGAGGCAGCTCCATTTTTGAATTGTATTTTCAGCATGTCTAACCTATTCTATTCTACTCTACTTATTTATTCTGTTTTTCTTTTTATGATTTTTCTAATAAGCACTAACCTATTCATACCCACCCTACCTCTGTCATATGTCTATCTAATCTACATTTGAAGGTGTCTAAGGTATTGGCATTTAATATCCTACTAGGAAGCTTGTTCCATGCATCAACTACTCTATTACCAAACCAATTTTTACCAATTTTCCTTCTGAACCTAAATTTATCAAGCTTAAATCCATTATTACGAGTTCTGGTTTGATCATGAATTTTTAAAACTTTATTAATATCTCCCTTGTTAATCCCTTTAAACCATTTATACACTTCAATCATATCCCCCCTAACTCTTCGCCTCTCTAGAGAATGTAGATTAAGTTTTTTTAATCTGTCCTCATATGGTAGATTTCTGATATTGTGTATCATCTTGGTCATTCTTCGTTGCACTCTCTCCAAGGATTCAATTTCCATTCTATAATAGGGTGACCAGAATTGCACAGCATAATCTAAATGGGGCCTAACTAATGCAAGATAGAGCTGCAAAATAACTTTTTCCGTCCTATTGCTGACGCTTCTTGAGATAAATCCTAAAATTCTGTTTGCTTTATTTCTGACTGCTGTGCATTGCTCTCTTGGCTTAAGACTACTACTCACAAGAACTCCCAAATCCCTTTCACACTGAACATAAGAACATAAGAACATAAGAATAGAGGACACTGCAACATGCCTACTGGCACACACGAGGCAGCTCCATTTCTGAATTGTATTTTCAGCATGTCTAACCTATTCTATTCTACTCTACTTATTTATTCTGTTTTTCTTTTTATGATTTTTCTAATAAGCACTAACCTACTCATACCCAACCTACCTCTGTCATATGTCTATCTAATCTACATTTGAAGGTGTCTAAGGTATTGGCGTTTACTATCATACTAGGAAGCTTGTTCCATGCATCAGCTACTCTATTACCAAACCAATTTTTACCAATTTCCCTTCTGAACCTAAATTTATCAAGCTTAAATCCATTATTACGAGTTCTGGTTTGATCATGAATTTTTAAAACTTTATTAATATCTCCCTTGTTAATCCCTTTAAACCATTTATACACTTCAATCATATCCCCCCTAACTCTTCGCCTCTCTAGAGAATGTAGATTGAGTTTTTTTAATCTGTCCTCATATGGTAGATTTCTGATATTGTGTATCATCTTGGTCATTCTTCGTTGCACTCTCTCCAAGGATTCAATTTCCATTCTATAATAGGGTGACCAGAATTGCACAGCATAATCTAAATGGGGCCTAACTAATGCAAGATAGAGCTGCAAAATAACTTTTTCCGTCCTATTGCTGACGCTTCTTGAGATAAATCCTAAAATTCTGTTTGCTTTATTTCTGACTGCTGTGCATTGCTCTCTTGGCTTAAGACTACTACTCACAAGAACTCCCAAATCCCTTTCACACTGAGAACTCATGATTTCATGGTTATTTAGCTTATAACTAGTATTGTCTTTTATAGTACCCATTTTAACTACTTTACATTTTTCAACATTAAATTCCATTTGCCATTTGTCCGACCATTCAGATAATCTATTTAGATCTTCCTGTAAAGCATGAATGTCTTCTTTTCCATTTATAGTTCTACCTATTTTAGTGTCGTCTGCGAATTTACTTAGGTTACTACTGATATCCGAATCCAGATCATTTAGATATACGATGAATAATAGAGGACCCAGTACCGAGCCTTGTGGTACCCCGCTTGTAACCGAGCCCCACTCTGATTTCTCTCCATTTATGCAAACCCTCTGTTTTCTGTCTTTTAACCATTGTTTGATCCATCTGAGCACAGCTCCTCCTATACCATGAGCTTCCAGCTTTTTAACTAATCTTTTGTGAGGAACTCTATCAAAAGCTTTGCTAAAATCTAGATATATTGTATCATATTCTTTGCCACAATCTACTGCCTCGTAAACTTCTGAATAAAAAGACAGTAAGTTTGTAAGGCACGAAAAACCCTTAAGAAACCCGTGTTGTGAAAGTTTTATCAGTCTGTGTAATTCTAGATGTGCCCTTATTTTATTTGCAATTATGGATTCTAGAATCTTACCCACTGTTGACGTTAAACTTACCGGCCTATAATTATTCTTTTTAACACGTTCTCCTTTTTTAAATATTGGTACCACATCTGCCAATTTCCACTCCATGGGTACCGATCCTAATTTTATTGAATTATTAAATAATGCAGTTAGAGGACAACTAAGCTCTTCCTTGCATTCCTTTAATATTCTAGCATATATTCCATCAGGTCCCGGAGATTTATGAGCCTTTAATTTATCTATTTCTTTTATTACCTCCTCTCTCGTAATATTTATTGAACTAAGTATATTATCGGGACTGTCTCTGTAAATGGATTCTACTTCCGGAATATTTTCCAAGTTTTCATTTGTAAATACAGATAAGAAATAATCATTTAAACATGTACACATCACTTTATCGTCATCTGTGATATGGCCATTGGCTACTTCAATTGGTCCGACTTTTTCCTTAAATTTTGTTTGATAATGTTGATAAAACCCTTTAGGATTTTCTTTAGCTTCTCCTGCTATTCGAACTTCGTATTTTCTTTTCGACTCTCTAACTATCTTTTTAACTTCCCTGTTTAACTGTATATATTGCTGCCTCACCTGCTCTTCACCTCTTTTTAGTTTCCTGTATATTCCTCTTTTAATACCTATAAGATTCTTTATTCTATTGTTCATCCATTTAGGGTCATTTTTTCTTGATCTGCAATGTTTCATGGGAATATAGTCTCTCTGACTATTCTTAAGAGTCATGACAAAATTGTTATATTCCTCATCCAAATTTATATTAACTGACGGGCTGCTGTTCTTTCCTGTGAGAGAATTTAATGTATTGATCTTATCTTGTGATAATCCTTGGCATGTGGTACCCAAATTTCGGGGTAATCCGCTACCTGCGACCTGACCTGCTGGATTAACTACCCACATCTGTACCCCAGAAATCCCTTCCCATACCTCATTAGATAATTTAGTTTTTAAGCCCTCAAAATCTCCTGCTCTAAAGTTTGGAACAATATTCTTATTTTCCTTTATAGTTTCCTTGAAAATTATGTTAAATCTAATGGAATCATGGTCACTGTTGCCCAATTTTTCACCAACTTCTAAATTTGTAACCATATTCTCTCTATTACTAAGAACTAAATCTAGTGTATTCACCCCCCGTGTTGCTTCATGTACATGCTGAGAAAGGAAATTGTCTTCTACTACTTCCAAAAACTCCTTAGAGCTACTATCACCTGTTATGGTTTCCCAGTTAATATGTCTAAAATTAAAATCGCCTACAATGCAAACTCTATTTGACCTGCTCACTTTAGAAATTTCATCGTATATAACTTGCGACTCTATATTATCTAGATCAGGTGGTCTGTAGACTACTCCTACAACTAGACTTTCTATATTATTTTTAATTTCAACCCATAAGGTTTCTGAATTTAGATTTGTCTTAATTCCAGACTTAATGCAGCTTCTGAGGCTATCTTTAATATACATAATTACCCCTCCCCCTCTTTTATCTGCACTACGATCAGCATTATAAAGTTTATATCCTGTAATTATGTACTCAGCTTTAAGGTGTTTGCTTTCTAATTTAATCCAACTTTCACTAATGCATATTATATCCGGTCTCTCACTACATACTATGGCTCTCAGTTCTTCTATCTTGTTACCTAAACTACGGCTATTTGTATAATATACTTTTAAACTTTCTCTAGCTTCACCCTTCTTGTGGCTATTCTTTTTGTTAATATTTGTTCTATGTAACAAATGGTTCTTATCCTTAGACTCCCAGTTATTTGACCCACTATTTACTGAACCCTTACTGACTAATTTCTCTGCACAAGTATTAATCATTTCATTATTTGTGTCTAACAAAACCCCCCTACCTCTCTGTCTATCATACCAGCCAATACCGAGACACCTGAATTAGAAAGATGCACTCCATCCCTTGCATACATATGCTTACGACTAGTGAAGTGATCCCACCCGTCTATAAAACCTATATTATTCTCCCGACAGAAGACTTTCATCCTAGCATTTACTCCTATAGCTCGAGACCACCACTCTGAACTTTGGCTAAGCCTAGGGAGAATACCACACATCACAGGAACTGCACCCCTTTTCCTAATCTTATCCAGGGCTTGTCTATACAACCTAATCAGCTCTTCACTTCTACCATCCTGCACGTCATTTCCCCCAGCTATCAAACAAACAACATCTTTTTTCTCAATCCAGCTATTTATTGACTCACCCACCTTCTTCATACCTGCTCCAGGGAAAAAATATTTTCCTCTAACTCTATGCCTGAGTTTCCTGTCTACATATCTGCATAGTGAATCCCCTACAATTACCAAAGAACGAGACTTATCCGGAGGATGGGTTACTCCGACCTTGGGAGACTTACCTAGGCTCTTGACCTGAGAGCTTTTCCCACTTCCATTTTTACGATCGCTAGTACACCTATCTGACTCTATGGTTCCTGAAGAATTACTGCCGCCACTGTCACATTCATCTCTAAGTGACCTAAATGAATTAGCAACCTGTAGTCTAAAAGTATCATTTTTCTTAAGAACCATTTTCGTTGAACCCTTATTCACAACTTTCCAGTCGTCTTCATTATTCAATCGACCCTTCCTGGTTAACACCTCTACTTTACCTCTCAGATCCCTGTTCTCCTCAGCTAAGGATCTGACCTCCTGCCTGACTGCGGCCAACTCATTTCTTAAATTAAAAATGAGTTTGCTTGCGTCAGACGAGGACAAATCCCCAGCACAGCCACAAACAGCACCAACAACGACACCACCACCAACACCACTACCACCAACACCACCAGCACAAAGAACACCACCACTCTCCATTGTACTAAGTTTGGTCAAGATTAGAGCTACTGGAAGCACGTCCTCACTGGATGAACCCAGGAACTAAACTGAACCCAGGAACTAATGAGAACTCATGATTTCATGGTTATTTAGCTTATAACTAGTATTGTCTTTTATAGTACCCATTTTAACTACTTTACATTTTTCAACATTAAATTCCATTTGCCATTTGTCCGACCATTCAGATAATCTATTTAGATCTTCCTGTAAAGCATGAATGTCTTCTTTTCCATTTATAGTTCTACCTATTTTAGTGTCGTCTGCGAATTTACTTAGGTTACTACTGATATCCGAATCAAGATCATTTAGATATACGATGAATAATAGAGGACCCAGTACCGAGCCTTGTGGTACCCCGCTTGTAACCGAGCCCCACTCTGATTTCTCTCCATTTATGCAAACCCTCTGTTTTCTGTCTTTTAACCATTGTTTGATCCATCTGAGCACAGCTCCTCCTATACCATGAGCTTCCAGCTTTTTAACTAATCTTTTGTGAGGAACTCTATCAAAAGCTTTGCTAAAATCTAGATATATTGTATCATATTCTTTGCCACAATCTACTGCCTCGTAAACTTCTGAATAAAAAGACAGTAAGTTTGTAAGGCACGAAAAACCCTTAAGAAACCCGTGTTGTGAAAGTTTTATCAGTCTGTGTAATTCTAGATGTGCCCTTATTTTATTTGCAATTATGGATTCTAGAATCTTACCCACTGTTGACGTTAAACTTACCGGCCTATAATTATTCTTTTTAACACGTTCTCCTTTTTTAAATATTGGTACCACATCTGCCAATTTCCACACCATGGGTACCGATCCTAATTTTATTGAATTATTAAATAATGCAGTTAGAGGACAACTAAGCTCTTCCTTGCATTCCTTTAATATTCTAGCATATATTCCATCAGGTCCCGGAGATTTATGAGCCTTTAATTTATCTATTTCTTTTATTACCTCCTCTCTCGTAATATTTATTGAACTAAGTATATTATCGGGACTGTCTCTGTAAATGGATTCTACTTCCGGAATATTTTCCAAGTTTTCATTTGTAAATACAGATAAGAAATAATCATTTAAACATGTACACATCACTTTATCGTCATCTGTGATATGGCCATTGGCTACTTCAATTGGTCCTACTTTTTCCTTAAATTTTGTTTGATAATGTTGATAAAACCCTTTAGGATTTTCTTTAGCTTCTCCTGCTATTCGAACTTCGTATTTTCTTTTCGACTCTCTAACTATCTTTTTAACTTCCCTGTTTAACTGTATATATTGCTGCCTCACCTGCTCTTCACCTCTTTTTAGTTTCCTGTATATTCCTCTTTTAATACCTATAAGATTCTTTATTCTATTGTTCATCCATTTAGGGTCATTTTTTCTTGATCTGCAATGTTTCATGGGAATATAGTCTCTCTGACTATTCTTAAGAGTCATGACAAAATTGCTATATTCCTCATCCAAATTTATATTAACTGACGGGCTGCTGTTCTTTCCTGTGAGAGAATTTAATGTGTTGATCTTATCTTGTGATAATCCTTGGCATGTGGTACCCAAATTTCGGGGTAATCCGCTACTTGCGACCTGACCTGCTGGATTAACTACCCACATCTGTACCCCAGAAATCCCTTCCCATACCTCATTAGATAATTTAGTTTTTAAGCCCTCAAAATCTCCTGCTCTAAAGTTTGGAACAATATTCTTATTTTCCTTTATAGTTTCCTTGAAAATTATGTTAAATCTAATGGAATCATGGTCACTGTTGCCCAATTTTTCACCAACTTCTAAATTTGTAACCATATTCTCTCTATTACTAAGAACTAAATCTAGTGTATTCACCCCCCGTGTTGCTTCATGTACATGCTGAGAAAGGAAATTGTCTTCTACTACTTCCAAAAACTCCTTAGAGCTACTATCACCTGTTATGGTTTCCCAGTTAATATGTCTAAAATTAAAATCGCCTACAATGCAAACTCTATTTTACTTGCTCACTTTAGAAATTTCATCGTATATAACTTGCGACTCTATATTATCTAGATCAGGTGGTCTGTAGACTACTCCTACAACTAGACTTTCTATATTATTTTTAATTTCAACCCATAAGGTTTCTGAATTTAGATTTGTCTTAATTCCAGACTTAATGCAGCTTCTGAGGCTATCAGACAGAAAATATATATATATATATTCTTTTACTATCTCGAATTTGACTTATTTAAATTACTATACAACAGAATTTCCTCCAGAACAGGGAGAAGTTCGACTTATAACTGTTCTGTCTGTTTGTTTTTACGGGGGTGCGCATGTGGGCGCTGTTTTCTCCCCTGTTCTTTTGGCTTCTGGATAAACTTCTGCTCTCTCAAATACGGGAAACGGCTGTGTAACATTCTTGTTGTCATTTCGTGTCAGCACTTACTCTTTCTTTATTACCAAGCTGAAATAATTTTGATAAACATTATCATGGCTAAAACTCGCAAAGTTTTATTTTATCAATCTAACATATCTCTTCAGACAAATAATGTATATACTGCAGCTAGCAAAGAAAATAAAGAATCATTCATAGATTCACATCCTTTATCACGTAATATCTATCTTGGAACTCTCGGAAATCGAATAATAATCTCATTGGCGGAGTAGGGGACAAAACAAAAATAAAACAAACTTGGCATCTCAACCATATCTGGGCAGGTGGAGAATCATTTTCTCAAAAATATCCCTCAATAGATATTGCAACAGCGCATCACCTCCCATAAAAATACTCTGATATGGCATGCAGAAGGACCTGGCGGAGCAGGGGAACGATCCTCGCAGACTCCCCAATCATGCTTCCTAACGGTGCTTTCCGCGATTTCACCCCCTAGAGCAACCCTCCCAGTATATCCCCAGTCATTCATATTCATTCGCTATATCACTTTCAAGACAATCATCCCCTTTCTGTCTGTGAAAGTCCCTTTTATTTACAACATGTTGGTTTTCCTTTCCCGGTCTCTCTGAAGAAGAGTAAAGGTGAAATCTCGGGTGGGCCGCGCGGTCACAAGACTGCCTCACCAGTCCTAGGTCCCATTCTAACAACGAACATTCTACTCCCTTGAAGCTACGTTAGGGTGACACTGAAAAACCTTCCCTATTCTAGGACAGCACAAATTCCTCTAATTTACTCTTACTTTCACCTGCATAGCATGAAATAAAAAAAACTCATCTCTAAAGAATATCACAAAATTTCTTATTCTTCAAATAAGCATGCCACACACGTATCGTAATATGAATCTCTCATCAAAACAACATTAAAAGAACAATCTGTCATTTATGTCTTTCTTTCGCTAAAATATTACTCCCGCGGAGAAAAAACAAACAAAAAAAGAAAGTACCTTGAAAACAGATGCAGTGATCTTATCACTCCATTTCTTACCCTTTAAGAAATGAATATAAAAATAATTTTACACGTACTTTAAATATTCTCAATTAAAATCAATACATTTGCGTTTTTAAAATTCAATTTAGTTATTAATACAAATAAATGGAACACACTTCCAACGCAATTTCTTTATATTACTCAAATTATAACAAAAATGGAGTTTATTACTGCTTATAGCTATTAGTACAAATTATCCATGTTAGTAATGGGTACAGAAATTCTACTTTTATCAACTTATTAGGCGCCACACCCCTCATAGGCGGGTTGGCTGAGTCAAAGCATAACTACAAGATAATATGGCGGCGTCCACCGACCTCAATTTCTTTTAATAATTGTCCCATTACTCACTGGATACAGATCACAAGTACTTAGCTATTTTAAGGAGGTGGTCCTGAAGAACTTCATGGCAGAAGGCAAGGAAGGAGGGGGTTCTCCTTTCTGGGCGCGGGAGGTTTCCGTCCAATTCTCCATCTCTCGAGTAAAATCGACGAATCGCCATCTTCTTGGTCAGATCCGGCAACTTATACTTCTTGTAATGGGCATTTTCACTCAATGCCCCGGTCACACTTTGGTTCAGTGCGATGGTGACTTCCATGAATACTCTCGTTGATACTTTTACTGCTGAGTGGGGGCCTTGCCAATACGGAGGTGGGGGGAGAGTGGCTGGATCTCATAATATGATATTGTAAGTGAAGGGGGAGCTCTGACTTTCTCGGTGTCACTCTCTCTCTGCTGGTAGGCGTCTAGAAGTTTCTTCACTTGTACTTTTCTTCCATAGATGCTATATATTTTTTTCTTCTGATGTTTTTTCTTCTTTCTCTTCGGTAAAGTATCGGCGTGGATTGATCCCGAGCTGTTCACCAAATTTGTCGTATAACTAACTGATGTAGGATTTGTTATCCCATCTAATGACACCAATTTGTAAGATAGTGTCCCTCCGAGTGTCACCAAATTGTAGGATGACTGGGTTATCTCACTGCTTGTCACCCGTTTTGTAGTATAGTGGGGTTACTGTTCCACCTGATGACACCAAATATATCGTGAGTTTTCTATTTTATAATTATGGTAGCGTGGTTGGTGAAAGACATCTTCTTTATATTGCTTTATTCTTATTTAACATCTATGTACTCAGAGCTCCTATTACTACAGTTCCTGTCACGACTAATTCCTGAGTCCCACCCCAAAAGGGGGAGGCTAGCTAAGCTGTACTGTGTTAAGTCTGCTGCTGGCAAGGCCCGGTCTCTAACTCTCTGTGTCTGCCCTGGGTGGTTCTTGAAATACCCCAAGGGCAGGGCGTGGCTTGACATCCAGTCCTGCCAATGAACTCAAGTGACATCCAATCCTGCAAATCAACTCCAGGTTTGAAGTGGATTCCCGCCTATTTTGGGGAGGAGCTATTTCAACAAGCCTATTGCAAAGGAGTGGGTGGCAATTGTCTATTGCCATTGGGTATCTCCCCCGGGCATGTACTTCCATTTAGGTCAAATATTCATGTGTGGTATTGGGAATAGAGGACTTGTTTATATCTCACACCCTCTTGAGGTACTTGACGCCAGGTGCCGAGTCCCATGGGACCAGCCATATATCTTCGTGACCCTTTTAATATTGGCCTTATCCCAGCAAAACACAGTGAGAGAGTGTTCAATGTCCCCTCTGACCTCAGCAAGACTTCAGTCATGCGACAATACTAAAAAAAAAAAAAATACTCGAAATACTGTCATCGACAAAGGTCTCAACTGCTGAGGCTATGAATAGCCTACTCAGTCACCCCATTGGAGCTTGATATATATATATATATATATATATATATATATATATATATATATATATATATATATATATATATATATATAGAGAGAGAGAGAGAGAGAGAGAGAGAGAGAGAGAGAGAGAGAGAGAGAGAGAGAGCAGTTTACTACTATGTGTTCCAGTGCACATAATAGCCATAACAGTTATAACTATGAAAAATTGACTATTAATGAGAAAGTAATTATTAGGATGGAAACTGGATATCATTGTTCAACCTCTATTATACCCTGATATATATAACCCCAACATATATATATATATATATATATATATATATATATATATATATATATATATATATATATATATATATATATATATAACCCAACAAAAATGCAAAAACTGTGTAGTTTAAATAGCACAAAGCATGGAAACAGATTCACTGACTGCATGTGAAAGTTACTTGTAAATATAATGATAGATTATCTGTCGTACATATAAATGCACAATCTCTGTTATCCCATATACTAGAAATTGAACATATGCTTGTACAAGAAAATATTGATGTTCTTTGCATTAGCGAATCATGGCTGTATCCGTCAATTAATAATGCATTTATTAATATTCCTTCATATAATATTTATCGCTATGACAGTGGTAGAGGTGGAGGTGTATGTTTATTTGTTAAAAATTATTTGAAGGCCACTGAACTAAATCTTGAAACTGAGAAGCACGAAGATCTCTGTCCAACATAAAAAGTTTCCTTCTATTATCATAGGCTGCGTGTACCGCCACCCCAAAGCCCCGGTAACCTCTTTTAGCTATATTTTGGACGTTTTTAAGCAGATAATTTTAAAAAACAAACCAGTTTTTATATATGGCGATTTTAATGATGATCAACTAAAACGAGAAAATAAAATGAGTAGACTTATTAAGAATTTAAATCTAGAACAGATTATAAATAAACCAACTAGAATCACTCCCACTTCAGTTTCCCAAATCGATCTAGTAATAACAAACTCCAAACATATGATAACTGTGACGTAATGCCAAGCCCTATAGCAGACCACGAGGAAATTGTAACGTCCCTAAATATTCGCAAACCAAAGAGACAACCAATCTTTAAAACATTCAGATGCTTAAGAAATTATTCACAAGAATTACTTTGTAGTGTACTTATGAATGAAGTACATAAATTAAATGAAATTCTATATACCGATAATATAAATATACAAGTAAGAATTTTAACCAGTGTCTTATCATCATGGATAGATCGATGTGCACCACTCGTGACAAGAGAAATATTTCGTCCCCCCGCTCCTTGGATAACAGATGACATAAAAAACATTATGAAAGAAAGAGACAAACTACAAAATGAAGTAAAACTACAAAGAGATAATATCCCTTTAAGAGAAAAGTTTACAGAGCAAAAGAAACAAGTAAAATCATTATTAAGTAACAGTAAGAAACAGTATTACAAAAATGAATTTCAAAACGCTAAAGGCAATATCTCTGATATATGGAAAATTGCTAAAACCATGCTTTCCAATAACTGTAATAAAAGTAGTAACATATCAATTATACCCGATGAGGTAGATGTAAGTGCTAAAGCAGAAGAGTTCAATAATTTTTTCGCTGAAGTGGGGAAAAAACCTTTGAAAAAACAAAAAAAGAAATAATAAATGAAATCAATAATAGTAATGGTGGTAATAATAATGATGATGGTAGTAGTAATAATAATAGTAATGTTGATAATGGTGTAAATAATAATGATGGTGGTAGTAATGGTAATGATAATAGTGATGATGGTAGTAATAATAATAATAATGTTAATCTTGAAGAACATAGTGCATTCAATAGAAGTAATGATGTCTTTAACCCTACTACAGTAGATTGTAATACAGTAATCTTAGTAATAAAAAATCTGAAAGACTCTAATGCATATGGATCAGATGGAATTTGTTTTCGTTTTATTAGAGATTCATTATTTGTAATAGCATATTATCTGACGGTAATAATCAATACTTCCATAGTTACCAATATTTACCTAGATTTATGGAAAAATCCCCATGTAATTCCTGGTTTTAAAAATGGAAATCCTGACGACGTCTCTAACTATAGACCAATCTCTTTACTACCAATTTTATCAAAGATACTTGAAAAGATTGTTGCAAATCAGTTAAGTGAGTTTCTTGAAAAAAATAAACTTATTGCAAAAAGTCAACACGGTTTCAGGCCAAAATTATCAACTGAAACTGCCTTATTGAAAATATCAGATGAAATATACAAACATATAGATAATAAGAAAATATCATTGCTACTACTACTCGATCTTTCTAAAGCGTTTGATAGTGTACACCATACTATTTTATTAGAAAAATGCAAAAAAATGAACATTGACCCAAGCTGATAATGGTGTAAATAATAATGATGGTGGTAGTAATGGTAATGATAATAGTGATGATGGTAGTAATAATAATAATAATGTTAATCTTGAAGAACATAGTGCATTCAATAGAAGTAATGATGTCTTTAACCCTACTACAGTAGATTGTAATACAGTAATCTTAGTAATAAAAAATCTGAAAGACTCTAATGCATATGGATCAGATGGAATTTGTTTTCGTTTTATTAGAGATTCATTATTTGTAATAGCATATTATCTGACGGTAATAATCAATACTTCCATAGTTACCAATATTTACCTAGATTTATGGAAAAATCCCCATGTAATTCCTGGTTTTAAAAATGGAAATCCTGACGACGTCTCTAACTATAG
>JAXCGZ010021028.1:60000-62500 GCA_037179515.1 Halocaridina rubra | reverse complement strand
TATATATATATATATATATATATATATATATATATATATATATATATATATATATATATATATATATATATATATATATATATATATATATATATATATATACTAACGTGTGTCTCCTAAAATGGCATCATATATATATATATATATATATATATATATATATATATATATATATATATATATATATATATATATATATATATATATATATATATATATATATATATATATATATATATATATATATATATATATAAAACAGGATGTAGACATGCCGTATGTAATTTATGTATGAATGCATGTGTATACATTTATTTATGCACACAGGAACGAATTTCTGCTTGTAACCATATAAATACTTATGAATCATAGAGACTTCATCAATAAATAATATAATGGACAGTACTCACATTCTCCCGTTTAGGAAGAACATCAGCGAGGTCCTCTTTAGATAAATAATAGACTCCCATTTCAGTAAGCTTATGGCATAACAGATATTATTATTACTATTATTATTATTATTATTATCATTATTATTATTATTATTATTATTATTATTATTGTTGTTATTATTATTATTATTATTATTATTTTTATTATTATTATTATATTTAATGAAGAGGTCGATTGTTTTGTAATAAAAATATCTGCAGGTATTTTCGAATATGTCCAAAGGCAGTAGGGGGGGTGGTCAAATTCGTAACAAACGGAATCAAGGAAGCAGAACTTCATCTTAACCTGTTCCTTCTTATCGCCCCCTTCCTCTGTTTGTGTAATAATAATAATAATAATAATAATAATAATAATAATAATAATAATAATAATAATAATAATGATAATAATAATAATAATAATATTAAGAGCAAATTTTACAACACTCCGGCAATGTAGGCTTTTTTTTTTAACCTTACAAAGATTACTGCAACTTGTTTTCCATAGAGAACTGCCCTATAGAGAAGAATCTGAATTCCAGATCAAAACTTAGCACGAGGGTCTGCCCCTCTCTTTCTTTATTTAATTTTCTTTGCTTTTCCCTCCAATTCCCTTATATCCTTAATCCCCTCCTATCCTATCCCATCCTAAAAGAAGAAGAAGAAAAAAAAAAAGAACTGCCCTGAAGATGTAATGAAATATTGCTGCATTGCGCTTTCCCGTGGGAAGGATGGCCGGAAAATAGGGTCGAACTCAGTAGGAGAGAGGGAAACGTCAGCAACTTTTGGAGAGGACGACGAAAGTAAAACAATCGGAAAAGGATGAGAGAAAAAGCGTTATACGGAAGACCTACAAATAGGGCAGAATTAAGCCCTGAGATGACAAGAGGTCAGCTGATGACACAGAAGTTAAAATCTTGGGAAAACATTGTGTAGTTAGACAGACTGACTAAGAGTCAGGCATCGTTGCGATATTGTACATGAAGGTGATAACAGAAGAACTGGAAGTTATGATGAAGATAGTAGCTATAATAATAATAATAATAATCGAGACAATCTTAGTTTCGGGAAACCATATGTTTAATAGGAATTATTGAGCGATCACCAGCCAGCACATTTTCCAATTTTTATTCCATTTCTCATCTTTTATACTATTTTGCAACGTTTCAAACTCACTGAGGTCATAATTCATCACCTACACACACACACGCACTCACAATAACAGAAACCCCCCCCCCAGCATAATTCAATGTATGTACAAAGAACAAATAACAACGATTAAAAAATATATATCATATGATTTTTTAAGACTTGTTGAAGTAGGCTATTCAGAAAAAATAGGCTATTATAATATATTGTTACATTATATGTATCCCGAGTGGAATTTTGCCATTACTATTGTAGTTCAATGTTGACAAGATATCAAGATTACCACAATATCATTTAAGGTATCAAAAAAGGCAAAATTCGTTAATTTTCAAGCAATTTTTATGTATCGAAAATGAACAGACCAAAAGTATCACATTAGACGAAAAGGCGGCAATACAGAGTCAGTGTTGCCATAAAACAGAGTTGAATAATAACTCATACTAATAACATTATTAATTTGCAAAATTATATTGAATATTACTTTAAGAAAGTAAATACTTATCTAAAGAAAGAAAATAAATCATATTACAAAAATATATGTGGACATTTTACTAGAATTCATTAAATCTAATAACAAAATGTAACCTGGATATAAGGAAGAAAAATCATAAAACCAAAACAACGTACAGTTCGTTATGACAAAAAGAAGCAAAATTAAGGGATCACTTTACAACAACAACAAAATTATTAATAAATAAAGTGAAAATATATATATCAATTAATAAATAAATTACTATATAAATAAAGAAGACATATATCATACCACTACAACACTCCAAATAAAGAAAGAAAATACACTATGCCACTGCACTATAATAATAATAATAATAATAATAATAATAATAATAATTATTATTATTATTATTATTATTATTATTATTATTATTATTATTATTATTATTATTATCATTATTATTATT
>JAXCGZ010021028.1:27500-45000 GCA_037179515.1 Halocaridina rubra | reverse complement strand
CATGTTTCAGATTTTTCCGCTAAAATGAGAGAAATAAACAGTGTTTTTTTTTTTGTCCCTTGGTTTTCATTTTCTTTAAGTAACCCCCCCCAAAAAAAAATGACAGTAGGAATAGAAGAAAAAACTTTCAAATTAATTCAAAATAGTTGTTATGACTTTCGTGTATAAAAAAAAAGTGTACTATGGTACGTTACATAAAAATCATTGCCTTGGAAGAGACAGCTTGCTAAAACTAGCAAAAAATTTGTTTTCATTATGGTAAGGTCTGAAACCGAAAGCAATGTCTTCATGCAGACATTGTTATGCATACACCACACTCTTAGTGCTACTGTTGAGAGTCTTTTTTTCAGCCATAAACAGGATGAAAACTAAAACAAGAAGTAACAGATTATCAACTGAAACTCTGAGACTGGGTTTGCTCCATACAAAACATTTCATAAAAGGAAAATCATGTCTTGATTTTGCTATGTAATTAAACCATTGCTGAGAAGAGTGAGGGCTGGAAGTAGTATATATATGGGCAGGAAAAGTAACATATGTATATGCAGCATGTATATTTGTATTCATGGAGAATTGTCATTATTTTTCATTTAATTCCTATTAAAAAAACAATGACTTCCAATAAGCTATGCGTAGCTTGCTCTATTTTTCAGTTCCTTGTTTAAATTATGTCCAGATTTTTTTTATTCATGTTTTTCATTATGCCTATTCTTTGAAGAATATTTTTTTTTAAATTGTAGAATATGTTTGTTTATAATTAGAATGCAACCGTCCTAGCCCTTGGTAGAGAAGGGAGTCCGTGACGTAAAACTGGAACAATAATTTTCTCTGAATTATACTATTTAACTTCGTTATTATTAATTGCCTCCTCTCTCTGTTTATAATGTTCTGCCATCCCATAGCCTTAGTTTTGAAACTACTATTTAAATTCATCATTAAAATATCTATATTTTTACACCAACAAATACTATACCTGACAGATATAAATGTATGAGGAGAGTCAGAGACTAATAGTGCTTTTGTTTTGTCTTTGAATTGTTTAATGTTAATTACATATAAATGCAAAAGTTCTGTAAATAATACACTGGAAAGGTTACAGATTTTTCTAACGATTATAGTTTGGTAAGTACAGATTTCTACAGATTTTTTCATGTACATTTACAGATTTCTTAAAAAAAGATCCGGCAACATTGCACGCCATCACAATGGCGGTCTAGCTCTACTTGGTCATTGGTAGTGAGCAGTTGTCTACTAATTTCTTGTTGGATTTATTTTCTATTTAGGGTATATTAACTGATTGCGTAAGGGGGGGGGGGAATACTGCATAATTATATTACCTTCGTCATCCACAGCTTATGTTCTTCGATACGAACTGAAGGGAAAAAATATGTGAATGACGAGAGAGAGAGAGAGAGAGAGAGAGAGAGAGAGAGAGAGAGAGAGGAGAGAGAGAGAGAGAGAGAGAGAGAGAGAGAAATCACTTTACTTAAATGGAGAAGAGACAGCAAAATGGCACCTCTGGTTTTGAACCCCACGGAAATAAAGGCAAACCATATTTCTGTTCTCTTTGGCCAATTTAACGTTGATTATTATTATTATTATTATTATTATTATTATTATTATTATTATTATTATTATTATTATTATTATTATTATTATTTATCTATTTATTTATATTTATATTTTATTCATGCTGTATCATATTAGAATAACGATTCAGAATTTCCCTTTTATCATTATTTCTCGAGAATTTATGTGATATGAAGGCAAAGTCAGTCAATTGCTTGACCGAATATTTTTCTTGCTCTTTGTCGTGCCTTTATCTGAAACTTTTATTGGGACTTTTTTTTTTTTTTTTTTTTGCATTGTGGGCGAGAGTATCCTTTCATTCAGTTCTTGTCTTAGGGTTATGATGGTTGCGTTTATTTACATTTGTTTTGTCATTTAAAGCGTCATGTCTTTCCTCTTTGACACATCTTAATAGTGTTCGTCAGTCATGACAACAAAATCCTTCAGTTAGGGATCCTTTTCTATGCCTACACATCTACACAGAATATTCTTTGTTATTCGTTACAAAGTCTATCATTACCCCGTCACGTCTGACGAATCACAACACACTCCACCTCTGTTTATCGGTACTTTTTTTTCTTCGTGCCCAGGCCCAATGATTTGTATAGGAGAAATATTTGTGTATGCAATGAATTAAAAAAACTAAACCATTGTGGGTTAGGAGGGAAGCCTCTCTCTCTCTCTCTGGTTTATTGTTTTTGCAGTTATGTGTGGATAAAAGTATCGAAGTTCGTGCCGGCCTGTGTTACTCATTTTTATAATAATAATAATAATAATAATAATAATAATAATAATAATAATGATAATAATAATAATAATAATAATAATAATAATAATAATAATAATAATAATAATAATAATAATAATCATATTATTATTATTATTATTATTATTATTATTATTATTATTATTATTATTATTATTATTATTATTATTATTATTATTATTATTATTATTATTATTATTATTATTATTATTGTTAAAATCCACTTTTACAAAACTAAGAAAGATCTCACGAAGATTCCACTCCAACATGCAGTTTCACTTGTAATGACGTTTTCACTTCGTCTGTTTAAATGATAGGGGCCACCACACGATGGACCCCACACACCCTACTCTCTCTCTCTCTCTCTCTCTCTCTCTCCTCTCTCTCTCTCTCTCTCTCTCTCTCTCTCTCTCTCTCTCTCTCTCTCTCTCTCTCTCTCTCTCTCTCTCTCTCTCTCTCTCTATCTATCTCTCTCTCTCTCTCTGTTTCATATGTGCATTATACCAGAAGAGGACTCATTACCTACATTCATTCCTCCATACCTCACATGCTCCTTGGTTCTTCTGCACAAGTTGATATGACCTTTCAGCTCTTTGAAATCACTGTCGGGAATGGTACTCTTCGATTGTGCAATGTCTACTCTGCCCCAGGTGTGATTAATCTACCAGCCCTTCCAATACCTACAGACAGTGGAATGACCTATATGGGGGATTTTAACGCCAGACACCCCGCCCTTGGTGACTCATCTCCCACTCCCAATCGCGGTGGCAAGCCTCTGCTCGACTACATCCGCCGCTACCGCCTCACCCGCTGGGATACTGGTGGTGCCACACACGCTCGTGGGGGTACTGTAGATCACATTCTCACAGCTGGCCTTGTGGTACCTAATGTCTCCTGCTCTTCTATCCCTTCTCTCTTTTCTGACCATGTTGCCCTTAGCCTGAAATACTCCATACTTCAGACTCCAGCTACCCTCTCCCATCACCGCACCCGCATCTCTATCCCTCCCAAATACTGCCCCACTTATATTTCCTTTATCTCTCACCTCCTTCCCACTTTTGATCTCCTTTCTCCAGACAGCTTATACAACTCACTGGTGGATTCTACACATGACTTCTACACGCATTATGTTCTCAGACCACACGTTCCACGTCGCCCTGAGGCCCATTCCTGGACTTTGGATCAGCGTATTGCCCAGGCGGAAAGGACAGCTGTGGATGCTGGACTCTCCTTTCAAAGACAGCCCACCCCTGACCACCTGCACCAATATCAGTTGGCGAGGGATGATCTGGTTGCCCTGCAGAAGTGCTTGCACACGGAGTATTGGCAGAAATTTACGGATAGTATTAACCATCAGACTAGCGCTGGGACTATGTGGCATCTTATAAGGAAGGCTGTCAAGAAGAAACCCACCTGTGCTCTACACCACAGTCCACTTGAGTACGCTCAGGACCTCATTACTACCTGGTCAGCACAGTCACAAACTTGCAACCTTCCCGGGAACGTTCAAGAGGCACTCTCCACCCACCGCAGTGTTCGTAACCTCCGCCTAATGGGTGCATTACTACAGACGGATGAAGAGGATGACATCCTATTCACAGAGGATGAACTACGATGTGCTCTTGCTAGGATTAAGGCTACTGCCCCTGGGGAGGATGGTCTTACATATCAAGTTCTCCGTCTTCTTCAGAAAGTTCCTGGTAACCCCCTACTGCGGCTCTTCAATCTTTGCTTTTGCTTGGGGCATGTGCCCTCTGCCTGGACCAGAAGCACTATTATTCCTCTACCAAAACCTGGAACCGACAAATTTAGGCCTATCTCCCTCACCTCCTGCTTCAGCAAAGTGTTTGAACGCATCCTTCTGGCCCGGCTCATGCACCGTCTACAGGATAAACTCTCCCCCAGTCTTTATGGTTTCCTCCCACAACGGAGCACACATCACTGCCTCGCTGAACTCTACACCCGTCTTTCTCCCACCAGTGTGGTCGCCTTCCTGGACCTCAAATCTGCCTTCGATATAGCCAACAAGGAAATTATTCTTGACCAGCTGGTGGAATTTGGAGTTCGGGGGAACATACTGAAATGGATACGGGGATATCTCTGCAACAGAACATCAAGTGTCCTTTTTAAAGGGTCGTATAGCTCCTATGAACGGTTTGAACTGGGTACTCCTCAGGGGGGTGTGCTAAGTCCTTTTCTATTCAATATCCTTATGCATCGTCTACTCTCCCTCCTTCCTGTCATCCCCGGTACTACAGTTACCTGCTATGCGGACGACATATGCATCCACACGACCTCAACTCACGACCTTCAGCACATGCTCCATGATTTTTACGTTTCTGCTACCTCCTGTGGCCTTATTATCTCCCCAGAAAAAAGCAGGATTTTACTTCACGCAACTGCAGAGCACTGCCCGCATTCGCCATGGGTGGTAATGTCATCCCTCACTGCACACAGTACACGTATTTAGGTGCACCAGTCCGGATCACCCCAGCTATACCTGCACGTCAACGAATTCATCCCTTTGTGAAGAGCCTTCTTGACCGTCTGGAGCCCCGCTTTGCACCTGTCAAGTGGCTTGCCAACAATGCTGCAGGAGTCTCCATCCCAGTGGCGAGGACCCTCTACATCCTACTACTTCGGTCAGTGGTTGACTATCTGTCTCCTGCCTTGTGTCAACTTCCTAGACCAGCTCTCGAGCCACTTGAAAAGTTCCAGAATCGAGTCATGAGATTTATCTTGGGATGTTCTCTCTCTACCCGTATTGTGAGTATGCAGTTGGAGCTCAACTTGCCCCCTCTTGTGGAGAGGATTTATGCCAATGTGTCCTATTTTACTGTTAAGTGTCTTCACTACCCCTTTCTTGCTCCGTACTTCTCTGCTGTCATGAGGACGTCCCTGGATCCAGACGCACCCAGGCTCCCACTTCGAGCAGGAGGTCATAACCTTATCAGGGTGGTGAGTGACATTCTCCGTGGCCTTGACATCGACCTGCCAGTGCAGGCGGCTGTCCCAGATTTACCACCCTGGCGTGTCCCCCTCCCCGCTGTCACATATACACCGACCTCGAAGGATGTCTATCCCCCCTTGCAGAGACAGTTAGCTCTGGAGACTATCGCTGATGTATCCACGTCTGTCTCTGCAGCGCACCACGTCTATGTTGATGGTTCTGTGCAAGCAGATGGGAGGGCGGCATGTGCTGTGTTTTCCCCCACCATGGAGCTGCCTGTGCCGGCTGATTCATGGATTGGCCGTAGACTACCCACCTCGTCGAGCTCCACCTACTGTGAACTGAATGCCATCTTGGATGCCGTGACTCTCCTTGTTCGACGACGAGTGAATGGGGTAATAATTTGTGACTCCCAATCGGCCCTACAAGCCCTATCCTCGCCAAGACCTATCTGTGGCCATGCTGTGGGAGATATACTATGTCGCCTCGCGGCCGCTCGGGATGCTTCTCTTGTTGTGTCATTTGTATGGACTCCATCCCACATTGGGCTGACTGGCAACGACACAGCGGATTGTCTTGCCAAGGCGGCCTGTATGCTGGATGGGCATGCTGTGGATGCTGAGCCCTCCCTCCGATGCCTACGTAACATCATCTACTCAGCTGGGTTTGCCATGACGGTCCAGTGCAGGGACACGGAGAGGGCCAACAGTGTGTCCATACAGCACCATGATCACTTTCTTCACAGTCGCTACAAGTATCGCAGACGCGGGTTAATGGTGCGGAAAAACAATGTAGTTAGTGCTCGGCTCAGAATGGGGTATCGGCCTTTATGGCAGGTCTCCCAGACTCTAGATATGCCACAGTACACCTCCTGTAAATTATGCGACCGTCCTAATGCTAACACTCTTGACCACTATTGTCTTCAGTGCCCCACAGTGAGAGATGTTTTACCACGAGGTCAGAACTTAATACAGATCTGCTCATTTTTACTTAATGATGACAACCTTGATGTTATTCTTGCTCGTTATCCTCACTTTGGTGGCCATTAATTATATTGAATTATACATATATTTTCTGTATGTTGCTGTATAATTCTGTTTGTGCATTCTGCGTTTCTCTGAGCTTTACTTTTGCATATAATGTACTCTGTGCTGCCATACTGTGAGTTGTGTGTTAGTATGCAGCAATGTTTTATCAATATGTACACCTCCCTGTAAACCATGTTCAATTCTTGGTTTTGTATCCATTTGAAGCATTATTTGTATGAACTCATGTAATGTCTGACGCCTTGGCGCAATAAATTAATAAAATAAAATAAAATAAAATAATCTCTCTCTCCTAATCAACAAGAAGTTATGGACAAATAGGATGTTGTGTTTGTTTATTGAGACCTGCTTCACTCGGGTATACTGTACATACCATTTAGGGCATAGGAAGCAGGGGCGCTGCTCCACACTAAGTTAGTTACCTTATATGTGTGTGTGTATGTGTGATTTTTTCTTTTACCGCAGAGCTCCATTGGGGAGTGTAGAGCTCGTACCGTCTGTCATCTGAAAAACAAGATTAAGGGATATTCAGGCAATAAGATGCTCTACGTCAACTTATATGAATCACCTCTGGATGTCTTCATGTGTGAGACATAGTCGCTTACCCACAAAGCAAAACCTCGACTCTTTGTGAGAGAAAAATAAAAGGAGGGTTTCCAAGTTCCCTGCCTCGCTCCGCCCAATCTACTCAACTATTACATGGCATTCTCGTTTGCCACCCCACCTCCAGGGGAAGAAAGAAGTCTTTGAATTTTATATGCAGCCACTCGGGAAATCAACCGATTCAACATGGTGTCTGTCCAAACCTCGGATCATAAAGGTCTGGTATCAGCTAATAGATGCTGCTAGTGAAAAACCGCGACCCATATGAAAATTAGCGAAAGCTCTCTTGGAAATTTAAGACTAAAAATAAAATCACTGTCCTCAGGCCCAAAAGCTATATAGAAAATGTTAATAAACTTGTTATTACAATTTTTTATGCTAGATTTAAATGGACCTTGTACATTTATCTTGAGAACGTGGCTTTGAATGTCTTTCCCTTTTTGTTTGTACCGGTTTTACGTCACGGAATCCCTTTTCTACCGAGGGCTAAGACGGTTGCCTTCTTGCGAAGGACTTGTTTTGGCAGATGTAATCGTTACCCTGAGTGCATGCCCTTGCTAACCTCAGACCTGACCCTCGACATGACGCCTCAGAGTCGCGGACGCTACCGCTTGAGCCACGGTGACAACTGTTGTTGAATCTCTAGCCCTAAGTCACATTAATTACTGCACAACTGTTTGGGGAGCTACCACTAAGACTCAGATAAACAGAATACAGAAGCTTATTAATTTTGTAGCTCGAGTTGGCCTGGGAGGAATAAGAAAATATGACCAAATCACACCAGCTCTCAATAAACTTGGGTGGCTGCGGGCAGAAAATAAGGTCGCTTATGCTATTTATGTTTTTGTATTCAAAATTTTGGACCATCATTATCCTAGCTGGCTATTTGATTTAAAAACAGTCAGGGATATAAGGGGAACCAACACAAGACAGAGCAGTGAGCTCTTTATTCACAGAACAAACACAGAAGCAGGTTCAAAGATGATCACTATCAAAGGGCCAACACTCTGGAATAATATTCCAGAGCATCTTAAAAATGCATCCTCCTTCACAGCTTTCAAAGGCAAACTATATAGTTTTCTTTTGGACAAATAGTTGCTGCTCATTAAGAACTAATAATTCTCATTGTAAGGAAACAAATATGGAAATGATGCCGTTAATAACGATCCTGTATCTAGTGGCATACTTACTACTTTATTATTAACATTATTGTTAACATTTTTATTACAGCATTATTATTTTCTATGAAAGCTACATTTAATTTAACTATATGTCTAACCCTCTTATTTATTAGTTTAATTACATGTCTACTTATAAGTTACTATTAATGTTGAATAACCATTGTACAAAATGGAAATAAATGTTTTGATTTGATTTGATTTGATTACTTTGAATGCTTTTCACTATAAGTACATATGTATGTATGTAGTTATATATGTATATATATGTATCTATGTATGTATGCATGTATGTATGTATACATGCATGTATGTAAGTACGTACGTATGCCTGCATGTACTTACCTAATTGTACTTACCTAATTGTGTTTACGGGAAAGAGCCCAAAGCTCGTATCTTCCCGTCTCCTGATCGGTTTCATTTCTTACTTAGTGATACTTATCATAACTCTCCTTAATACTATGGATTGAGATAACATTAACTACCTCCTCGCTTAGCGAATTCCAATTATCAACTTCTCTTACACTGAAAAAGTATTTCCTTACATCCTGCAAAGAAGTTTTCTTACCAAGCTTCAAACTATGACCTCTAGTTCTAGAGCCAGCCATATCAAAATATCGATCCCTATCCACTCTATCATAACCATGAAGAAATTTAAAGACTGTCACCATATCCCCCCTCAATCTTCTAGCTTCGAGTGATGGTAAGTCTAATTCCCTCAGCCTCTCATCATAACTGAGATTGCGTATTTCTGACACCAGTTTCGTGGCATGTCTTTGAACTTTTTCAAGCTTAGCTATGTGCTTTTTCAAGTGCGGATTCCAAAAGGGGGCTGCATATTCGAGTTTTGGCCTCACATAGGTTACATAAATATTTCTGAACATTTCCTTGTCCATGTGCCGGAAGGCTACCCTTGCATTTGATAAGAATGCATATGCTGCCCTTACTATGCCATTTATATGTATGTACGCATCCATGCATGTATGTATGTACAAACATATGTATGTATGTATGTACATGGGAAAAGTTCCCAATGAAGCCGTAGAATCCACCTAAAGGTATACTCTTTCTGTTGAATTTTTTTTATATTACATTCAGAGAGTTATTTCTATTATTATTATTATTATTATTATTATTATTATTATTGTGACAGCAGGACGGGCCCCAAAAAATAATAAAATAAAACAGCCCTCATCGGGCCTGGGCACACAGAATACACAAAGTAAAGAGACACAGAGATGGAGATTGCAATGATTTGTCAGAAATGAAGTGATAATAAGAGATGTGTCATGAATATTCAGTGTAGATGTAGGCATAGAAAAAGAACCGTAACCGAAGGAAGACTAAAATCGAACAGTCCTGGACTGTCCTACTTAAGTTGAAAAAAAAAAATCAGCTGTAGTATCGCAACTGGTCACTGGTGCCATGAGCCAACCTACTACATGTAATATTGTCATAAGTAAAATTTTACATATGTTAAGAAAACAATTAGAAATTATTTAAAGAAATCACCAAAGCCGGATATAAAATCTTCAAAAATACACCAAATATTCGGATTTTACGAGATTCTATTTCCAAGCCAAAATGCCTATATAGCGGCAGCTTCTGGAATGAAGAAACTCTTCCAGTATCATTTTTTTTTTTTTACAAAATTTATCTTTAAAGAAATTAAAAAATCCAATTTTGAAATTCTGGAATGTCTCCAATGAATAATGTTCTCATGATTTAGGGTATTGCTTTGTAAACAAGACAACAGACTTGCGAATGTCGATATTATTGCGCCTCCTGAAACAAGCATAATTTTGATCTCCATTCCCACTCAGTGAGCATTATTTCGCAATAGTTATTATATATATATATATATATATATATATATATATATATATATATATATATATATATATATATATATATATATATATATAATATATATATATATATATATATATATATATATATATATATATATATATATATATATATATATATATATATATATATATATATATATATATATATATATATATATATATATATATATATATATATATATATATATATATATATATATATATATATATATATATATATATATATATATATATATATATATATATATATATATATATATATATATATATATATATATATATATTGTAGTTCCGGTTTTACGTCACGGACTCCCTTCTCTACCAAGGGCTAGAACGGTTGCCTGTTTGCGAAGGACTTGTTTTGGAAAATGTAATCGTTTTTTATATATATATATATATATATATATATATATATATATATATATATATATATATATATATATATATATATGTTTATATATATATATATATATATATATATATATATATATATATATATATATATATATATATATATATATATATATATATATATATTGTATATATATATATATATATATATATATATATATATATATATATATATATATATATATATATATATTATATATATATATATATATATATATATATATATATATATATATATATATATATATATATATATATATATATATATACACGAAGACGAAACCATCCCTGGCAGGGGATGAAGGTTGACTCTTGACTTACTCTGTTCGCCACCCTTCCCTCGTGGAAAGGGCAGAAGTAGCTCTTAGGGTCGGCCAAAATTACTTCTGTTCCAGAAGCGAGGTCTCCTCAGGAGGAGGCACTCCCGAAGCTAAGGTGGCGGCCTAGGTTGACGGAGGGGAAACCAACTGGTCCCTTGGCTATGGAGTCGTGTGGAGGATTGGGAAGAGGCCCATCGCTGGTTAAACAAAAACCCAATACGATGACACACTATCTCTCAATGCCCCAGCGGTGAGGTTCTTTAATAGAGAACCGGGAAAGGCCAAAACAAAAAAGATAATGTGAAAGTCGAATATTTGTATTGGGAATTGAAATTATTTTTATATATGAATGAGGCGTTGAAAGAAATTGTTAGATATATAGCATACATATGGATTAAGTTAGAATATATGAATATTACTAGGTGAAGGTCAAATATTTTCTTTGAGAGTTGGAATAGTTTTTAGATTTTGATTAAATCATGAATGGAAATAATATATATATATATATATATATATATATATATATATATATATATATATATATATATATATATATATATATATATATATATATATATATATATGTATGTATGTATGTATGCACTATGTATATGATTACCTAATTGTGTTTACGGGAAAGAGCCCAAAGCTGGTATCCTCCCGTCACCTCATCGGTTTCATTTTGTACTTAGTGATACTTATCATACCTGTCCTTAAAACTATGGATTGACATACCATTAACTACCTCCTCACTTAGCGAATGCCAATTATCAACCACTCTTACACTGAAAAAGAACTTCCTTACATCCTGCAAAGAAGTTTTCTTACGAAGCTTCAAACTATGACCTCTAGTTCTAGAGCCAGCCATATCAAAGTATCGATCCCTATGCACTCTATCATGACCATGAAGGAATTTAAAGACAGTCACCATATCTCCCCTCAATCTTCTAGCTTTGAGTGATGGTAAGTCTAATTCCCTCAGCCTCTCATCATATGTGAGATTACGTATTTCTGACACCAGTTTCGTGGCATGTTTTTGAACTTTTTCAAGCTTAGCTACGTGTTTCTTCAAGTGCGGATTCCAAAAGGGGGCTGCATATTCAAGTTTTGGCCTCACATAGGCTGCATAAATATTTCTGAACATGTCCTTGTCCATGTGCCTGAAGGCTACCTTTACATTTGATAAGAAAGCATATGCTGCCTTTACTATGCCATTTATATGCATTTCTGGAGACAAATCTGCCAGTATTAGATCTCTCTCATTTTCTGTCTCTTGAGGTTGTACTCCTGCCACCGAGTAGTCAAGCTTGGGCCTTCTTGAACTTGGACCCATTCTC
Organism: Halocaridina rubra; assembly: GCA_037179515.1. Classification (NCBI taxonomy): domain Eukaryota; kingdom Metazoa; phylum Arthropoda; class Malacostraca; order Decapoda; family Atyidae; genus Halocaridina; species Halocaridina rubra. The sequence continues at coordinate 32,949 of JAXCGZ010021028.1, read as the reverse complement.
ATTACCTTACATTCTGAAGTATTAAATTTCGTTAGCCACTTTTCTGACCACTCATGCAGACTATTTAGATCTTCCTTAAGTTCTCTACCGTTATTCTTGTTTCTTACTCTCTTCACAATCTTTATATCATCTGCAAACATAGTCATGAATGAATTTACAGACTCTGGTAGGTCATTTATATATACAAGGAACAAAAGTGGCCTTAAAACTGAACCCTGTGGAACTCCACTACTAACTCTTCTCCATTCAGACACTGAGTGTCTTACTCTAACCCTCTGTTCCCTTCCTTCTAAGTAAATTTTTATTCATTCCAAGAAATTTCCACTTATTCTAGCCATTGCTTGCAGCTTCCTAATAAGTCTCCCGTGTGGGACAGTGCCAAACGCTTTCTGGAAGTCTAGGAATATGCAATCTGCCCAGCCCTCTCTTTCTTGTAAGATTCGGCTTACCTCACCATAAAATTCTAATAAGTTTGTTACTGTTGATCTACCTTCTCCGAAGCCATGTTGTCTCACTGACAAAAAGTTGAAGGATTCCAAGTGAAGAGATATATGCTCCCTTAGTAGTTTCTCCATAACTTTGCAAACTATGCTGGTCAAGGAAACTGGTCTATAGTTTAGAGCCGTATCCCTCCTTCCCTCTTTGAAGATAGGTATCACGTTTGCTTGTTTCCAGCATCCTGGAATCTCCCCTGACTACAGTGACCTTTTATATATGATACTTAGTGCCACTGATACCGAGTTTGTGCATTTTTTAAGTACATGAGAGGATATATCATCAGGACCTGTAGCTTTATGAACATCTAACTCCATCAGCGCTTTGCATACCTCTGTGGCTGAAAGGTTGATGTTCTCTAATACCAGCCCGTGATCTTCTATCTCTGCAATCTGAGGTATTTTCTACTGTAAATACTGACTGAAACTCCTTGTCCAATTCTTTGCATGTCATCTCTTCATCCGTCTCAGTGATGCTTCCATCCGCTCTCTTAAGCCTTAAAACCTGTTCTTTTACCTTCAGTTTTCCTCTGATAAAGCTCTGGAAAAGCTAGGGATTTACTTTAGCCTTTCTGGTGATGTCCCTTTCATAGTCTCTCTCTGCCTCTCTTCCTTTACTTAGGTAATCATTTCTTGCTCTTTTGTAGGTTTGCCAGGCATTTATGTTTTTTCTCCTCCTATATCTTTTCCAGCATTTGTCTTTCCACTCCTTAGGTCTTTTACACTCATTATCGAACCATTTCTCTCTGGCATGAATTACACCTACTTTGGTGACAGGTATGCAACAATCTACTATCTTCCCATATTTCTCACGAAAGATGTCGTACATTTCTTGTACAGATTTGTTGTAAAATAAGGTTCTCCAGTCAATAACTACAAAAAGCTCATTCATTTTGATGTAATCTCCTATCGGATAGTTCCTCCTCATGTTCTCAGTGCCTCTACTCTCAGGCAGAATATCTTCAATGATATACTCCATCAACAACACACAGTGGTCACTCTTTCCAATTGGTGGTTCATACTCAATTTTTTCAATATCCAACACGTTATCTGTGAATACTAGATCAAGTAGTGATGGCTCATCCCCACCCCTGGCCCTCGTTGATTTCATTACATGTTGGTGTAGGAAATTCCCTTGTACGCAATCTAGGAATCTTGCCCCGAATGAGTCCTCACCACTGTGTGGGTCAAGATTTATCCAATCTATATCTTTATGATTAAAATCTCCCATAATCAAAATCCTACATTTACTCTCCTGTGCCATGTTAACAACTGAGTTTATGACTTCAATAGTACCTATATAACTTTCCTCAGAAACATCTAGCCTATGTTGGTTCCTTGGTGGGTTATATACAACAGTTATTATAATGCTCTCTGACCCAGAATTTATGCGAGCAATAAGAATTTCCTTGAACTCACTTTCTATAGCCAAGTTTATTTGTTCAACCTGAATCCTTTCACTTATGAGCAGTGCTATTCCTCCACCAGTCCTCTCAGATCTTTCAACCCTTAGTATTCTGAAGCCCTTAGGAAAAACTGTGACACTGTTTATGTCCTCACTCAACTTAGTCTCTGTAATTGCTACTATATCTGCCTTACTGTTGTGAATCCTATCTTTTAATTCTACTGCCTTACCAGCTAATCCATCAGCATTTGTGTATAACAATCTTAATGAGGCCCCATCCCCTGATCTTCTGTCATTATCTTCTTTATCTCCCCTTTGTCTGGAAGAACTCTGAAATGAAAATTTTTCTTCTGTTCTTCATTTCTTTCATCATTTAACCTTCTTGCCTCTTGCAACAAGTTTTTGATATTTCCCATCTCTTCCTGTGTTCTGTATCGTCTAATGAACACTTCTTTGAATTCTTGAAGGTCTTTTAGACTTTTTTTTCTCAACAACATTTCCCTACATGTTTCCCCTCTCTCAAAGGTTACTTTTGTTGGTCTCGGCTTTCCTTCCCTCGAATATTTACCTAGTTGGTGTATGTTTACAATATCCTCAGGACCACAAACTACTCCAAGCTTTCTTATCAAGTCTAAAACCCTAGCTTTATTTTCTTCAAGTCTCCCCTGCCATGTTGGCTCCTGGGATTCGCTTATGCCTGAGATTAACACTGTCTTCTCCTTATCAAGTGCCTGTCTGATGAGTGGGTTTTGCCCTTTCCATCACAACGTCTTTCATTTTTTCGATTACTGTCTCTTTATAGTCAACTGTTTGTATGTTTTCCAGTGCCACCACCTTTACAGCCTCTTTTACTGCCACATTCCCCTTTAGTGCATCAGCAAAGGAAGTTTTCATGGCATCATGTTCCGTATTTAGCTCCTTAAACTCTTTTCTAAACTGTTCAGTGTTTTCCTTAATCTGAACATTCCAAGCTGCAATCTCGTCTCTCTCGGAAGAGAGCAGTGAACTAACATTTAATTAATTTAGATTGTCATTCAGCTGTTTGTTTTTATCTTCTTGTTTAGAAATTCTGGTTTCTAGTTCACTCTTTTCCCCTTCCAGCTTCTTTATTCATTTTTCTAGTGCCTTTCTCTCCTGCCCTTGTGCTTTATTTGCTTTCTCCAAAAGTCTTATTTCCTCTCTGAGTGTTTCTTTCTCTTTCATATCTCTATCCATATTCCGAATTTTATCATCAAGGCTTATAACCATTGCCTCTAAATCCTTGATTTTCTGTTTTAATCTCCTAATGGCTACTCCTCCTCCTGCTTCTACATCCCATGGAGATCCTTTATCATCCCTCACCGACCCATGGGTGGGGGGGTTGGGACAGAGAAGGCCTTATTTTCATGTTTTCCCTTTCACAGAATATAGAAAGAAGAAGAAGAGAAAGAGAAAAGAGAAAAAAAAGAGAGAAAAGCTTTTACTTAAGCTTCACACAGAATTTCTATATCTTCATATAAGTACTATTTAGTTACTCAGTTTATCTCTTTTCTGGTAACACCCATTCCAAATTGAAATTTGACTTTGATAATTCGAGGGGAAAAATGGAAAAACAAAAGTCTACTTGAGGGAAAATTCGAATTTGTATCTGAGGACACATCCACCTGTTTCTGTTATATATTCTTCTTAACTGATAAACTCACTTGCTTACCAAGATATGTTATTACAGGATCAGACTTTACATTTAACTCATTATATATAAAGTGAAAAATAATAAAAGAGAAAGCTAAAAGAAAAAAAAATTAAAATGAAGAAAAACGAGACAGCTGTGCTACTTGGCATCTTAACTCAGTTGCCAAGTGCTGCAAACCAACTTGAATGGGATATGAAAAAAAGTATGTATATATATATATATATATATATATATATATATATATATATATATATATATATATATATATATATATATATATATATATATATGATAGGAAAAGCCTACCTATATATATATATATATATATATATATATATATATATATATATATATATATATATATATATATATATATATATATATATATATATATATATATATATATATATATATATATATATATATATATATATATATATATATATATATCTATATATATATATATATATATATATATATATATATATATATATATATATATATATATATATATATATATATATATATATATATATATATATATATATAATTTCTATTTACAATTGGAGAGGTACTGTTCTTCCAAGGGTCTGCCCTTTAAGGTGTTGCTAATCCTGGAAAGTGCCCGTGGTGACCCTGCTCATTTGAATATCTTTCATCCTAATGTAAAGGTGGTTTATCTTCCACCTATTACCACTGCCCTGTTACAGCCAATGGCTCAGGGGGGTCATTGCCTCTCTCAAGGACTACTACTCCTGAAAGATAATCGCTATGGCTCTCAGGGCGTCTGAAAAGGACAAGAAATGGCCTCTCGATTTTTTCTGGAAGTCGTACAATAATCTTCATGTTGTGAAAAATATTGCCGATGACTGGGAGGAAGTGCTGCAAGCCATCTTGAATGGGGTATGGAAAAAAGCATTTTGCCACTATATTTCTGAGGCTTTGAGGAGACACTAGAGGCTATAACCAAGAACGTAGTTGTCATGATTAAAGAGCTCGAGTAGGAGGTGGAGACTGATGATGTAAAAAAAGCTCCTGGAATCTCATGGCGAGGAGTTATCGACTGAGGACCTCATTCAACTGGAAAAGCAGATGATTGCAGAGGAGGAAGAACTACCAAGCCCAGAGTCCAAGAGATTCACAACCAGGAAATTGGAAGAAATGTTTGCCCTGGCAGAGGCAAAGCTCGAGGCTCAGGATCCCAACGTTACCAGATACACAAAGGTCATTAATACTACTACTATTATTATTATCGTTATTAATTTTATTATTATTATTATTATTTTTATTATTATTATTATCATTATTATTATTATTACTATTATTATTATTATTATTATTATTATTATTATTATTATTATTATTATTATTATTATTATTATTATTATTATTATTATTATTATTATTATTATTATTATTATTATTATTATTATTATTATTAATGTCTCATTGCTTAATCTGATGAGTGCTTACAGTACATTCACAAAGATCCTGATTCGATTCCTAGAACTAACTAGCAAAAAAAAAAAAAAAACTTCTTAAGGACTTTGCATTAATGTTTAGTAAATCTCGGTTTCATTAAATGTTAAAGATTTTGGGAAAAAAGCTTCAATGAGATTATTACTTTCAACCCTCTTTAAGTTACTTGGATCTCTCTCTCTCTCTCTCTCTCTCTCTCTCTCTCTCTCTCTCTCTCTCTCTCTCTCTCTCTCTCTCTCTCTCTCTCTCTCTCTCTCTCTCTCTCTCACACCACACACACACACACACACACACACACACACACACACAATGCAAGGTATTGGAGAATAAGGACATTTATTGGTTTTCCTCACAGTCGCTTCAAAGCTCTTTATTACTCTCAGGTATTAAAAATAAAAA
>JAXCGZ010021028.1:0-17500 GCA_037179515.1 Halocaridina rubra | reverse complement strand
TATATATATATATATATATATATATATATATATATATATATATATATATATATATATATATATATATATATATATATATGCAAAGTAAACAGCCTAATTTTGCCCTAAAACACTTAGAAATTATTGCCAGATTTTTATTTTTATGATTATGACACCAGAACGGGCTCGATCGTAATTCTTTCACTTCCCCGAGCCATATGCTCTGACCACGGCAATACCCAGTCTCTATCAGACAGTTTCTTTTCTATATGTGTATTTCTTCTGAAAAAGGGCAAAGGTATACTAACAGTTCTTTTTCTATGCCTACATCAACACTGAATATTCTTGGATATTCGTTACACACCTCATATTATCCCTTCACATCTGACAAGTCATTACACTCCCCATTTCTGTTTCTCTTTATTTATTCTTCGTGCCTAGACCTGATGAAGGCTGTTTTATCTTATTATTTTTTGGCCCGTTCTGGTGTCACAATCATAAAAAAAAAAAATCATTTTTTACCTATTATCGTGGTTATAAGTCCCCCCCCCCCAACAACAACTTGCCTTTTCATTAAGAGAGATTCGGGCAAGGAAAATCTTTACGATACAAGGAAGGATTACTACGAGCTTGTATTATACAAACTCAATCTTTCCAGATTATCTTAAATTTTTCTGATGGGGAAACTTTTCGCCTTTTCCTATCACTCGATTTAGGATATATTATTATTATTATTATTATTATTATTTTTTTACTATTATTATTATTATTATTATTATTATTATTATTATTATTATTATTATTATTATTATTATTATTATTATTGTTATTATTATTATTATTATTATTATTATTATTATTTTTATATATATATATATATATATATATATATATATATATATATATATATATATATATATATATATATATATATATATATATATATATATATATATATATATATATATATATATATATATATATATATAAATAAATAAATATATATATATATATATATATATATATATATATATATATATATATATATATATATACTCTGCATATTGTTTCCCGTTTCTACTTATAAAACTTCATTTAACTGTCATTCACGTTCAATGACTTCTCTCTGCTTACCTAGTCAAAGTAATTTGAGAAAGTGGTCAGATAAGGTCACGAATTTAATAAGTACTTCAAATATATTTTCGTTGTTTTATTTAATGGGCTTTTCCTACCATTTTAGACAGCATGGTAACAGTTCAGTGTTATTATTGTATATATATATATATATATATATATATATATATATATATATATATATATATATATGTATATATATATATATATATATATATATATATATATATATATATATATACATATATATATATATATATATATATATATATATATATATATATATATATATATATATATATATATATATATATATATATATATATATATATATGTGCAACTTTATAAAGATTTTTTTTTGGCAATATATATGAAAATATGTACATAAGCATAGCATTACGCATATATATATATATATATATATATATATATATATATATATATATATATATATATATATATATATATATATATAGGTGTGTGTGTGGGTGTGTGTGTGTGTGTGAAACTTTATAAACATTTATTTTTGGTAATATATAAAAAAATATGTGCATAAGCATAGCATTACGCATATATATATATATATATATATATATATATATATATATATATATATATATATATATATATATATATATATATATATATATATATATATATATATATATATATATATATATATATACACACACACACAAACACACACTCTCACACACATACGCTCATATATATATATATATATATATATATATATATATATATATATATATATATATATATATATATATATATATATATATATATATATATATATATATATATACGTATAATGCACACACTAATATATAAGTGAAAACGAAGCCGCGAGTGAGGTTAGGGGAAACTCTAAAATGAACAGAGTGGCCTTCAGATAGAATGCATTCATTCCTAGTATAGCAGATATAGCAGAATGTAAGGATTAAAATCTCCTGATATTTAACATCAATGAAAGGCATCGGAGAAAACTGCTAAATATATGCAGGCTTGAAGAAAGACTTATGCATCGAATATCTCAGTTGAAGAGTAACATTCCTCTCGTCCAGAATTGATTCTTTGACACAATACATACATATATATATATATATATATATATATATATATATATATATATATATATATATATATATATATATATATATATATATATATATATATATATATATATATATATATATATATATATATATATATATATATATATATATATATATATATATATATATATATATATATATATATATATATATATATATATATATATATATATATATATATATATATATATATATATATATATATATATATATATATATATATATATATATATATATATATATATATATATATATATATATATATATATATATATATATGTATTTGCATATATAGTTCTTCAAGGCCTACATATATTTAGCAGTTTTCTCCTATGCCTTTCAATGATAATAAATAAACAAATATATATATATATATATATATATATATATATATATATATATATATATATATATATATATATATATATATATATATATATATATATATATATATATATATATATATATATATATATATATATATATATATATATATATATAAAGTTCTTCAAGGCCTACATATATTTATCAATTTTCTCCGATGCCTTTCATTGATAATATATATATATATATATATATATATATATATATATATATATATATATATATATATATATATATATATATATATATATATATATTTCCGGTTTTACGTCACGGACTCCCTTATCAACCAAGGGCTAGGACGGTTGCTTTCTTGCGAAGGGCTTGTTTTGGCAAATGTAATCCTTACGCTGAGTGCATGCCTTTGCTAACCTCAGACCGTGACGGGGCGCGAACCCTCGACCTGACGCCTCAGAGTCGGAGACGCTACCGACTGAGCCACGGCGACTACGTATATATATATATATATATATATATATATATATATATATATATATATATATATTATATATATATATATATATATATATATATATATATATATATATATATATATATAAAGTTCTTCAAGGCCTACATATATTTATCAGTTTTCTCCGATGCCTTTCATTGATAATAAATATGTATATATATATATATATATATATATATATATATATATATATATATATATATATATATATATATATATATATATATATATATATATATATATATATATATATATATATATATAAATATATATATATATATATATATATATATATATATATATATATATATATATATATATATATATATATATATATATATATATATATATATATATATATATATATATATATATATATTTCAATGCCTCCAAGACAGTTTCTGGCTATCTGATTCCATAAACTTTTCCATAATTCTCAAGAATCCTCTCCAAAATTGTATTATCCATATCAAAGGGTGCATAGCGAATGGATATATAAGTATATTGTCTACTAAAGTTAATAATTCTTACTGTTTTACCATTACCAACATCGACGTCTTTCTCATCATACTGATTACAAAAAGCTTGAAAAATATACGAGTTACTAAACTTTAAAACATACTTTGTCTTGCTTAACTGTTGAAACCCAACAAATATCATCATGATCAATTTTCAGTACTTAAAAAATTGTATTGCACACTGCATTATAATAAGGGCTAAATGAAAAAAAAAAGCCCTATGGAGTCCTGTCTCCTAATAGGCGGAGAAAAAGAACTCATCTTACATCAGGCTGTTTATGACGTAAGAATAGTCCTAGGGCATGTTCTCTATTCGACCATACCCCATGGGTACCGCCCACAAAAGATTATGCTTATAAATCTAACACTGTGCACTATACACAAACACTTATAAGCACAAATCAATCACTGTCACATTAAGCCTAATATCTCAAAGAATAAAGTTTCAAAACATTCTATTTCACTGATAAAAAAGAAGAAATATACAGAGCTTTCAAAACTAGGTTTACAACTCCGCTCCTCCAACTCGACCTAACTGTAGGTCGGGTACCATTTGACTCCAGCGTTTTGGCGCCACCCTTTTGGTGTCATTAATGGCTCCATTACCAAATGATAAAATGTTAATTAACCTTTTTTTATTATTTAGTAAAGGTGCCATTCACTGCGCCAAAAGGGCCACGCCAAAACGCTGGCGCCAAATAGTCCCTTTTTGACCAAATGTACCACCGAAGGGATAAGAGCAGAGAAAACCCCTTTCTCCGTCATTATAATGTTATTTGATCATTTAAAATACCTGTATGTCAAGGATTTGAATTTAAATACGAAAGCAAGCCTTGAGTGAGATTGGGAAGAGAGAGTATAATGGACCAAGACATTAAGTTAAGTAATTTGTCCCATACCTGTAGCTGTTTATCGAAATGTTTCTCCCTTATTAGAAGTAAAAACAAAATTGGTCTATGTATTTATCTTGGCATACATAAGAAATAAAAAGTTAGAAAAAAAAATGCATTTGCTGTCTCACTTTTAAGTTCCTTTTCACTCTCCATTTCTGTTTCTCTTTATTCTATGTATTCTTCGTGCCCAGACCTGATGAGGGCTGTTTTATTTTATTATTTTTGGCCCGTTCTGGTGTCACAATCATAAAAAAAAAAAAAAAAAAACAGGATGTCAAGAATTCAGAATAGGGCGTGTCTCTTGGGGGATCAGGGGATCAACTGATCTTTTTTCTGAATCCTCACCAGAGCAGTTTTGTTGTTTAGATGCAATGAAAAATGTCCATAGATTGAACATGGAATATCCCTTCAGCTAATCCTCCCTTGTCAGCAAAAGAAACAAAAATAAAAGAAATATCGGGTAGGAATAGAAATACAATATACTGAAAGTCTGACCAAAAGTATCAGTGAAAATTCTGAATTGGATTTTTTTTTATTATTTTAATCTTTTATTTTATGCAGGCCTCCGGAAGAATGAAGAAGGAAAGATTTAAAAAAGATAGTTTAAATTTTTATTTTGCTATTTTGCAGTTTTCTCTGATTGTGGAGTATATTATATATATATATATATATATATATATATATATATATATATATATATATATATATATATATATATATATATATATATATATATATATATATATATATATATATATATATATATATATATATGTATATATATATATATATATATATATATATATATATATATATATATATATATATTTCATTTCCAAGGCTCCCCACTTTTTTTAAAAAGGCCAAAATATTTAGCCTGGTTCCTGAACTGGGAATGGACTTGTCGTATGACTTCTGTCATGCTGAAGCCAGCCCGCCATGCTGAAGCCAGAATCTGAAACTTGTAACAGCTCTTGAGGGGTAACGGTTAGTCGAGGCCACGGATATTCTATTACATGCCCTCACTTTTATTGAGTTTTTGTGCCGCCCATGTGTTCCCTTGGGACCACCAAGAGTTGTGGCTAGGCACCTGGAACTAACCGCTGGCGCCATGCACCCGCCCCCAAGAGGCCTACAGGATAAGGGACCCTCGGTCCCTCTATAACACCACAAGTCGTGAAGAGAAACATGTGAGGCTAGGGTGAAATAGAATACTCTCCCCACTTGTTTTCTCTGCGGTGCGGCCGGTGTTTGTAGAGGGCGTCAAGGAGATATGTGACCGGACCCCTGAGGCTTGGCATCCGACATGGAGTACCTGAGGGTGGGAAAGGCCGAGAGTTAGCCCTTTCCTAAACCGCACGAAACATGAACTTGTGTTTCGTACGCAGGTACACGCCCAGGAGAAATGCCCAATAACTCCTCCCCGGAAGTAGGTGGGATTCCACTTTGAACCTGGCGCTGATTAGCTAGGACTAGATCTGACTAATTTCATTGGAGAATTGGATGTTAAGCCACGCCCTGCCCCTGGGGGTATTTAAAGAGCCACCCAGGGCAGAGACACTTAGTTAGAAATTACCAGGGGCACGAATAGATCCTAGATTGTGGTAGTCATAGGGTGGGGGCCATTTGAGGCATAGGGGCATTGAGGCGTCGGATGTGTTGTACTCTAGAATAAATATAAGTAAAGGAACTACTGCTTGTCCATTCTTACCTTGTACCCATCAGGTACGAATATTTAACTTAACAAACCACGCTACCATAATAATTATAAGTACAAATATACGTAGGAGGAAAAGCCCTACGTCAGTGGTGTCATTAGTGGAGAGCCAAAACCTCCACGTCAGTGGTGGCATACAGTGGAATAGCCATATCCACTACGTCAGTGGTGGCAGCGGTGGGATCACCCAGTCATCTTACAAAGTGTGAGTTCAAGTGGAAGCCAAAACCCCCACGTCAGTGGTGGCAGTGCGGTACGGATCTTCACGAGAGAAAAAAAACATACGAAGAGACAGGTGAATGCCAGTGCAGACCCGTGAAAAGAAAATAAGAATGGCAAAAGCAGAAATCCAACATCTCCCAATTCAAGAAATGAGTGACGAGGCCAAACACCGGAGAATTCTCGAACTGGAGGAGCAAGTGCGGCGCCTACAAGCACGCGCCGACGCCGCTCCGTCGAGAAGGAACTTGGCCGACGCCGACGCCTCAAACATCGACGAACAGCCGGCCGCTCCGAACCCCGTGGTGACACAGGGAACGCAGCAGGCCCAGCCCCCACCCTGTGCCCTGGTTGTAAAGACGCCTCGAGTCAAGAATTCATTTTTATACCTCGACGGCGCAAATATAAAAGACCGCGAATGTCTGTCCATAATTCCCGCGACCGACTTCCTGAAATACTTGGGTCTGCGGATGAGAAGTGACGAGTGGTCAAATAGAGAATGTTATAAAACTTTGAAGGAACTATTTCTGAGATATTTCTTAGTAAGCCGAAGTGTGACCGGAGCATTGAGTGAAAATGCCCATTACAAGAGGTATAAGTTGCCGGATCCGACCAAGAAGACGGCGATTCGACGATTTTACGCGAAGAGAAGAAGGAAAACCCGATCCTTCCTTGCCTTCTGTCATGAAGTTTTTCAGGACCACCTCCTTAAAATAGCTAAGTACTTGTGATCTGTATCCAGTGAGTAATGGGACAATTAGTAAAAGAAATTGAGGTCGGTGGACGCCGCCATTTTTTCTTGTAGTTATGCTTTGACTCAGCCAACCCGCTTATAAGGGGCGTGGCGCTTAATAAGTTGATAAAAGTAGAATTTCTGTACCCATTACTAACATGGATAATTTGTACTAATAGCTATAAGCAGTAATAAACTCCGTTTTTGTTATAATTTGAGTAATATAAAAAAAAAAAAAAGAGAATTTGCGTTGGAAGTGCGTTCCATTTATTTGTATTAATGCTTAGATTGAATTTTAAGAACGCGAATGTATCGACTTTTAATTGACAAAATTAATGCACGTGAAATCACTATTACAGTCTATTAATTTCTAAAGCGTAACAATTATAGTGAGAGATATACGTGCATCTGCTCTTAGGAGTTTCATAGACCACGTGTGGTTTTCGAGAAAAGAATGCGGAAGTGACCATTCGATCTCCCAACCTCGTTACTGTGAATCTGTAGTAATTGTACTGAGCTTTGATATTTTAAAGTACGTGTAAAATCATTGTTATATTAATTTCTTAAAGCGTAAGAAATCGAGTGTTACGATTGCGCCTGTTTTTAAGTTTTTTTCTTTTTTTTTTTCTCTTTGTTTTTATCCGCGGGAGTAATGTTTTAACGAGAGAAAGACATAAACGACAGATCGTTCTTTTTGTGTTAGGATGAAGGGATTAACATTACGATACGTGTGTGGCATGTTTTTTTTGAAGAATAAGAAATTTCGTGATATTAGTTAGAGATGAGTTTTTTGATTTCACGCTATGCAGGCGAAAGTAAGAGTAAATTAGAGTAGTTTGTGCTGTCCTAGAATAGGGAAGGTTTTTCAGTGTCACCCAAACGTAGCTTCAAGGGAGTAGAATGTTTGTTTGTTCGTTAGAATGGGACTAGGACTGGTGAGAGAGTCTGTGACCGCACGGCTCAGCCGAGATTTCACCTTTACTCTTCTTCAGAGAGACCGCGAAAGGGGAAAGCCGGCGTTGTAAATGAAAGGGAATTTTACAGAACGGGGATGACTGTCTTGAAAGTGATATAGCGAATGAGTATGAATGACTGGGGGTATAATGGGAGGGTTGCTCTAGGGGGTGAAATCGCGGAAAAGCACCGTTAGGAAGCATGATTGGGGAGTCTGCGAGGATCGTTCCCCTGCTCCGCCAGGTCCTTCTGCATGCCATATCAGAGTGTATTTATGGGAGGTGATGCGCTGTTGCAATATCTAGTGAGGGATATGGATGAGAAGGTAATTCTCCACCTGCCCAGATATGGTTGAAATGCCGAGTTTGTTTTATTGTTTTGTCCCCTACTCCGCCGTTGAGATTATTATTCGATTTCCGAGAGATTCCAAGATAGATGTTACGTGATAAAGGACGTGAATCTATGAATGATTCTTTATTTTCTTTGCTAGCTGCAGTACATACATTATTTGTCTGAAGAGATATGTTAGATTGATAAAGTAAAACTTTGCGAGTTTTAGCCATGCTAATGTTTTATCAAAATTATTTCGGCTTGGTCATAAAGAAAGAGTGAGAGCTGACACGAAATGACAACAAGAATGTTACACAGCTGTATCCCGTATTTGAGAGAGCAGATATAAGTCAAATTCGAGATAGTAAATGAAGATATATATTTTATGTTTGAATTGTTTATGTACAACTCCGTACGAGATTTTGAAGTTTAAGCAAAATGCATTCCTTACTGTTGATAATGAAATATACTTTTTGTTTTTATTATTGCATACACAGAGATAGACTTTTTATATTCTTAGATACCCGTTTTTGTTATAGTTTTTTTGTATTGAAGAAATCTTTAAAATCTTACTTAAAGGATTCTGAAAAGATTATCTAGAGATAACCATGGTTAATCCCTATCATTTTCATGAATTTTAGATTACAATCGGGCTAATTAAAGATAATTGAGATTATTAGAGATTATTTGCTGAGTTTTAAAGTTAAAATTAATGACACTTAAGTCCTTTTTAAGAAGTTGTTAAGAGAAGGATATTTGTACTTTTGTTGATAATAGTAGGGATACTGTCACATATGATTTTAGTTTTTTTGCTTTAATTTCATCAGTGTGTGTGCTTCGACTTAACCCTCTGATTTATAGTATGAAAAGAGAGAGATTGTCATTATAGACAAGGATGTGTATGCTGTTACAGTAAAGTCCTTATCAAGATTAAACAGAAAGGAATGGATTTATGCTTCGACAGTTCTGCAGTTGTACACTAAGTTCTTTTTGCCTTTGTTTTATTAATGAGGAAATGAGAATAGCCGCTGACAATAAACGTAAGACTCTATCGATAGTCATTGCTAACGTTGTTCACGTTCATTTGTTTATTTATTATTATTAGAGATACCCTGCGACACTTTTTTATTTTCAGTACAAGTTAAAAGGAAGAGGCCCATCTCAGCTGACTTGTGAGTGAAGACCGCAACGTATTTCGCGGTCGCCCAGCCTCTCTCTCTCTCTCTCTCTCTCTCTCTCTCTCTCTCTCTCTCTCTCTCTCTCCTACCTTTCACTCGACTCTGAGCCTGACAGAGGCTCCGTTCGATGCTAAAAGAATGTAGCCGTCTTTGATTTTTTTTTGTGTGTGATTTTTTCCAGCGAAGCTAGGCGATAATTGTGCCTACATTTTATTTCAGTTGATAGATTGTTGCATGCTGTTATTGCATAAATACTGATAAGATATCGGTAGTACCGCCATTTGCCTAAAATATTTTTGCCACATGTCGCAACTGTTTAGAGAATAGATAAAACTCCCATTGACAAGTTGTGGAGCCAGCAAGTTGCCACTTATGCTATACATATATACATTGATTATGACAGCAGGAATTTTAATGTTAAAGGAGACTGTGTTAGAATAAGCATCACTATGAAAAATAAGTGTAGAACTCTGTTCTTACTTCTGAATGCCAGTCTCAATTGTATATATATTGATATTTTTGATTTAGTATATTTATTTTTATTGTTTATTATTCTTATTTTTAGATCGTGATTATTAGTAATGTTATTATGTTGACTGATGTTGTTGCTATCTCTCCATGGCCTGTTGCTAATTATTATTTTTGAAATGAAATCAGCAGAAACTTGATGATTTGTATCTTTTAGCTGAATTCATACTTGATGTTACTGTAGCCACCGCTAATAAGAATGTTTCTTTAGTGGCTTTTCTCAGCATTTGATTATTGCTCTTTTTGACATTTATAGTAGAGTAATGCTATGTAGCAGTTGCTAAGTCCTAAGTATCTTGGAATAATAATCTAGTTGTGTAGACACATACCTTCCATTACCACCCTATTCCTAGGCAGCCCCGACCTGCAAGTTCTAAAGTCTTTAGATTTTGTCCGTCAGACAAGTCCCTAATGCCCATTGAATAGAGATTGCAATCACTTGCAGTTGCAGGGGAGGCAAAGTATAGCCTCGATTACCGACGTATGGCCAATGTTGGTACCCTGAAGTCATAGGGAACCTTTCTTACAACTGTGGTAGTGACATAGGTTCAAACTTTCATCCCGCATTCTACTTCGAAGGTACGTGTGAGAGGACCGTACAGAAATAGTAACGCTGTGACGTTGCAGGTCTCCTGCGAGGTGGTCTTAGTCAAGATCGGCCGAGGGCAGGACGAGCAAGCCGGGCTGGAAGGATTCGCGAGAGGTGGGGCCCCTTCCTGGTCCTTTTTGTTGTGCCTAACCGAGAAACAGAGTTATGGCAACAAACCTGGGCCTGCAGCGAGGACGGGCGGGGGATGTGAAAGCGTAAGAGTCCCCGTGAGAGACCGGGGAATCGCACCTAGCAAGAATTCATGAGCAAGGGACAGAGAAAACAAAAGTCGTCCTAGACAGAGGAAAGTAAAAGTCGTCCTAGACAGAGGAAAGTAAAAGTCGTCCTAGACAGAGAAAACAAAAGTCGTCCTAGACAGAGGAAAGTAAAAGTCGTCCTAGACAGAGGAAAGTAAAAGTCGTCCTAGACAGAGAAAGTAAAAGTCGTCCTAGACAGAGGAAAGTAAAAGTCGTCCTAGACAGAGAAAGTAAAAGTCGTCCTATCCATTGGTCTCTGAATAGTAATATAATATGAAAATAAAACATGTTTTGTTTCAGGAGTAGTTTTTAAGGCTTAATTTTAAGACAAATCAATGCCCCTAATAATGATAGGAATAGAATTTCTGAAGGTAGGGTCTCTTATAGAAATTACTGTTGATGTTATAGTCTATTGCATTTTACCTGTTTATACATGCTAATACTCTACTTAATTGTTTGCTAATGTTCTAAATGAGTCATAATCCTACTGTAATTAACTCAATTTTGTCTTTTAAAGAAACGAGAGAAGTAGATGAGTTAATGTTTTGATTTAAACTGACTTTTTGATCTTAATTAATGTTTAATATTAGTTTCACACTGGAATTATGTCGTTTAAATATAAGAATATGTTTGTATTTCAGATTTCCAACAATGAAATAGCCCCTGCATGCTCTAGTTGTCTGTAAAAGTACTCTATATATGTTATGTTTGTGTAATTTGTATAGGAATTCTTAGAAACTAGCTTAAATAATTCGGCCCCATTTCTATTGTAAACTAATGTTAGCTAGGATATGTCCAAGAGCTCCCGGAAAACTAGTCCATGCTTCGACTGAAATAAGAGATATTTCAGTTTTGGTTGGGAGGGATGTCGTATGACTTCCGCCATGCTGAAGCCAGAATCTGAAACTTGTAACAGCTCTTGAGGGGTAACGGTTAGTCGAGGCCACGGATATTCTATTACATGCCTTCACTTTTAATTGAGTTTTTGTGCCGCCCATGTGTTCCCTTGGGACCACCAAGAGTTGTGGCTAGGCACCTGGAACTAACCGCTGGCGCCATGCACCCCCCCCAAGAGGCCTACAGGATAAGGGACCCTCGGTCCTCGAAAACACCACAAGTCGTGAAGAGAAACATGTGAGGCTAGGGTGAAATAGAATACTCTCCCCACTTGTTTTCTCTGCGGTGCGGCCGGTGTTTGTAGAGGGCGTCAAGGAGATATGTGACCGGACCCCTGAGGCTTGGCATCCGACATGGAGTACCTGAGGGTGGGAAAGGCCGAGAGTTAGCCCTTTTCTAAACCGCACGAAACATGAACTTGTGTTTCGTACACTGCCCAATAACTCCTCCCCGGAAGTAGGTGGGATTCCACTTTGAACCTGGCGCTGATTAGCTAGGACTAGATCTGACTAATTTCATTGGAGAATTGGATGTTAAGCCACGCCCTGCCCCTGGGGGTATTTAAAGAGCCACCCAGAGCAGAGACACTTAGTTAGAAATTACCAGGGGCACGAATAGATCCTAGATTGTGGTAGTCATAGGGTGGGGGCCATTTGAGGCATAGGGGCATTGAGGCGTCGGATGTGTTGTACTCTAGAATAAATATAAGTAAAGGAACTACTGCTTGTCCATTCTTACCTTGTACCCATCAGGTACGAATATTTAACTTAACAAACCACGCTACCATAATAATTATAAATACAAATATACGTAGGAGGAAAAGCCCTACGTCAGTGGTGTCATTAGATGGAATAGCTATAACCCATACGTCAGTGGTGGCTTACAGTGGAGAGCCAAAACCCCCACGTCAGACTCATAGCTTGAAAGCCAAGAATGAATATAAACAGAAGCTTTTACATATGACATGACTTGTTGATTTAGAAGGAACTATTTCAGATCTGGCATTCCAATCCTTCTCTTCCCAACAGACAAATCTAGTCTGTTGCACGAATGGTGCCACTTGCCATGAAAAATGAATTTAATCGATGTGGGTATAACATTTCCTTTCTCTATTCCTATATTGAATATGTTATAATTTATATATATATTTTTTTTTTTCGGCCAAAGCCATGAACGCTCAGATATCCAAAGAGATAGTCTTCCCCGCCTGAGCACCACAATTAAATTTAGTCTTCCCCGCCTGAGCACCACAATGAAATTTAGTCTTCCCCGCCTGAGCACCACAATTAAATCACTTTCTAGTATTAAGGGTTGTTTTTATATCTGTAATTATCATGATTTAATCCTTGGGGTTAGCTTGATTCCTGCATGTCGGTTCCCCGTCTGAGCACCGCCACCCTCACCTAGTTCGAAGCACGTGGTGTCCAGCACCGTTGCCAACTGTAGGATTATTTCCCCAGTTTTTAGGTATTCAGTACACTTTTTGGACATTTTTTAATATGCATGACCGAAAGCGGTGAAATATAAATAAAAACAACATTAAACAGAAATAAAAGTACCAAAAAATGGTCATTAATTCTCAAATAGGTGGATAATAAAATCCACAATATAGTGTGTGAGAGAGAGAGAGAGAGAGAGAGAGAGAGAGAGAGAGAGAGAGAGAGAGAGAGAGAGGAAACTCCTCTGACTTTTGCATAGCATTTTCTAATCATACTTTGAATGTTGAGTCTATTTGAAGGTTTTTGGTGTCTTCTACATCCTGAAGGCTGTCGACCTTTAATATTTTCTTCCTCGTGACTTTTAAACTCTTTTAGGTTACCATATTTTTTTTTTTTTGAGGGGGTGGATATGCCGTAATGATTTTAGGCATATACACACATAGCAGACTTACTTTACTGGTTACTATAATATCGTATTAAGTAGATCATTACCCAATTACCCAGTGGATGACTCAAGCATGGTGACTGCGACAACTCTTTTATCGCTAAGGAGCCATGAGGTGTGGTCGAGATATGGCTGCATATAACTGCAGGATATATATATATATATATATATATTATATATATATATATATATATATATATATATATATATATATATATATATATATATATATATATATATATATATATATATATATATATATATATATATATATATAGTTTTTTCCAGTGTTTCACTGTTAAATGTGTCCCAATTTAGGAGCGCAAAGTTGTTGTGATTGAATTCATTCCAAGTTTGGATGTAAAACTACCCCTTATTGTTGTCGGAATAAAAAAAGACAATTTTTTTCTTTATGTCATGAAATCTGCGTGGGTGAGGTACTAGTGACATCGTAGCACCTGAATGAGGATGATCTTCTTTTTGGCAATATCGAGACACTGTTCCCCCCCCCCCATAAATGGTCAAATTTATCAGGGGAAATAGTTGTAAATTTCACAACCTTGGCACCATCCTTATGCTACTTGCTGAGGCATAGAACAGATCATTGCAAGCATTTACTGGAAAACTTTTGGATATTAATACGCAGATAAGGATATCTAAAGGCAGCATTATACATTTAAATAGTCATGTGATAAAATTCCATTTTTTTTTTTCAATAAAAAGAAATACAGTAGCGAAAATGCTGCTAACAACGAAAATGTTGAGAAAAACTTTGGACTTGTAATGAGTTTTAAATGAACAGCACTTATGGTAAAGTGTTCGTAAATAAAGTTTTAGGCTCGTTATTGGGATAAGGGGAGAGAGAGAGAGAGAGAGAGAGAGAGAGAGAGAGAGAGAGAGAGAGAGGGAGAGAGAGAGAGAGAACAGTTGTATAAAAAAAATCTATGATGCTAATGTTTTTCCGTTTCAAACTTTATCCGTACTGATATTTTTTTCGCAGAGGTTCTTATCCTGATCTCTATGCAATTTTAGTCAGCATAATGTCTATTTATTTCCCCTCTTTCCTTCTTTCTTCCGTATTTTCCGTCTTTTTCATTATTATTTCATGTGTATCACCCAAAGTCTGTATTAGACATAATGGCGCGCCATTTGCGGTCACCTTCTGTTTTACAGGAAGGGGAGAGAGACAAACGTTTCCCGTAGAAACAGAGGGGAAAAAATGCAAAGGTTGAAAAGGGGAAAGTGCTCAACTTCTTATTTTTTCTAAGCCTGTGGTGGTGGTGGTGGTGGTGAGTGAGGCCATTAGCGTCAGAGGTCTCACTCCCTTAGTGAGTTCATTTGAATGGAGATGAAATATTCGTTTATTCTGTGTGTGAGATTTTGACGGAATTCGTCATTCGAATTATGTTCATTTAATATAACATATAGGACGACCCTTAATGTCATGTCTTCGAAGAAAAAGAGATACTAAGTTAGATCTCAATTTATATACATACATACATATACCTTGGCTGTACATGAAGAAAATAAAAGATAGGTAGATAGATAGATGGATACATAGATTGATATAGAGAGAGTGAGATAGATATAGATAGATAGATAGATAGATAGATAGATATATAGATAGAAAGAGAGAGAGAGAGAGAGAGAGAGAGAGAGGCCCAAAATTAATACTAATGTGAGTTTTTTGAAGATCTGGAGAGGCTTGGGTTGTCGTATTAATTAAGATGGCGTCACTAGATATTTGTTACTCCAATTACGTAACTCGTTTTTTTTTTTTGCAATGGGTTATGGGAAGAAGGGCCTGTTATTGCCTCGTTGTAATTGTGATCTCTGTATTAGAAAAAAAAAATCTTGAAAAACTATATAAAATCTTGTTACGAAAATACACAAACTATTTCCTTGCAAATGTTACTCGTGTTTAATACTGATGTAATGATAACTGAATCTTTTTAATGTATACATCTATGATAAGAAAAGTCGTTATCATTACTTGCCTGTTACCTAGGGGGTCCTGAGTTTTACTCCCCTCCTGACGATTGGTATACAATTTTTTATTGGTAACTTTTGGGGGATCGGAATGAAAGAAAAATGGCGTGTCTCGTTATATAACACCTACCAAAGCAGGACAGATAGTTGTAAATTTCACAGCTGAGTCCACAGTGAGTAATTCTGTCAAGAATTGAAAAGTATTTTCTTAATATCCTTCTCTGGTAAGGCCGGCAATGACTTTTCTACAGCGCCCCATTAAAAGGAGTTTTTGTTTTGTTTGTTTATTTGTTTATTTATATATATTTTTTTCTTTTTACACAGCGGTCTCATCTCCGACTGTTATTTTATGTTCTTTTTGTAAGTTTCGATATTCTAAGACATTTTTCCTAGACACTCAGACTGTCATGGAAATATTTTCTCATGTACCTGTTTATTACATAATATTTTGGACTTTCTAATAGTTACATATCATGCCAAGTGTGACGGCATTCTCCACTCTGAAGAAAAGACATAAATTATATATTACACTAAATTTGTGTTGAAGTCCACCTAGACACCGAGATAATAAATGTGAATTCCGACATTTTGTATTATGCCCTTTATTAATTTATATTCATGGATATAGAAATATAACAAAAATATATTTTTTCAAACACAATTACGCTGTGAAATTGCCTTTCTAACTTTTCTGACCCTTTTTGTATATGCAGTCAGTCAAAGAACAGATTAGATTCCTAGTATGTATTACATATGTTCCTGAAAAATATTTAAATGTCACTCTATATTTTTTTTTAAGTCAGAGTATTCAGAAAGGATATATTGTTCGGTGCAATATATTGGAGAGAGAGAGAGAGAGAGAGAGAGAGAGAGAGAGAGAGAGAGAGAGAGAGAGAGAGAGAGAGAGAGAGGAGATGACGAGAGAGAGAGAGAGAGAGAGAGGCAATACATTTAATTATTAGCATAACTTGTTTGCTGGAAGTAATTAGTGTCATGATTATGTCGAATGTATTAATTTTATTCTTATTTTACATTTAATTTGTTTTAGTGAATGTCAAGAGTACTTTTTGTCCAATGTACTGCTGACTATTATTGACGGAAAATTCCACTCTGCGAGTATGTGAACACCAGTACAATGCATTAATAATGAAAATACTCTTAATTAGCATAGAATAAGGTATGATGATAAGGCAGAGAAAGAAAAGATGAATTATCCAAAAACTCTTTTAAGATCTTATGGTAATCTACATAACTTGCTGTGAGTAGTCAGGGCCTGTTATATATGTCAGACGCCACTACCCTCTCCATCATATATCCCTTATAAGGTTCCAAAAAGGGTTACTCTGCAAACCAACATGGGATAAATGCACTTACGATCTATTGGATACATTCCAGGCACTGAACCACTGTGCTGCGACTGTTTCTCACATTTTTGCTAACTGTGAATATATTACTCAAAGGTAATTACGCTTTCACTCACTCACTCACTCTCCAGCACAGATGATGATAATAACGATGTAGACATTAAATATTCGATTCTATTAAACTAAAATCAGAGAGCCTGAAGGTTTTGGCTATCTAAATGCCCCGTTTTATACGTTACGAATCCTCGACGGAACTTAGTGTGAAAACGACGTCCTATATATAGAGCCGCCCAATACTGAAATGCTTTTTCTAGGATTAGCGGATTTAGTGAAGCATAATCTTGAATA
>JAXCGZ010021027.1:90000-93397 GCA_037179515.1 Halocaridina rubra | reverse complement strand
TTAAAGAATTCACATACATCCGAGGGCACAGCTACCAATTTTATACCAACAAAGATCAGTACTAGTTTATCAGTTAAATAATGTTAATACCATTGAATGAAAGGGAAGTCTTATCATTATCATCAATACCATATTTGTTATTATTATTATTATTATTATTATTATTATTATTATTATTATTATTATTGTTATTATTATTATTATTATTATTGTTATTATTATTATTATTATTATTATTAATTATTATTATTATTATTATTATTATTATTATTATTATTATTATTATTATTATTATCATTATTATTATTATTATTATTATTTTTATTATTATTATTATTATTATTGTTATTATTATTATTATTGTTATGACTATTATCATTATTATTATTATTATTATTATTATTATTATTATTATTATTGTTATTATTATTATTATATTATTATTATTATTATTATTATTATTATTATTATTATTATTATTATTATTATTATTATTATTATTATTATTATCATTATTATTATTATTATTATTATTATTCTTATTATCATTATTATTATTATTATTGTTATAGTTGTTGATACGAGCTACGAACATTATTATCATTTTTATCATAAACGAAAATCAGAAGCATTTATACTCACTTTTCAGTTATTTAATGTAACATCCCATTAGTAACTATTTTCCTTCCTACTATTTCTTCTTCTACATTTTCTTTGATGTAGCCTTCCTTTTTTCCATCTTTTTGTATTCCTATTCAATGTCTTCTTCAAAATGCAAGTCCTTAATAATATTATGAGACGGCGGGAAAGCCCAAGAAAGCTATTTTATTAATTTTGTTTAACTGCTTTTTAATGCTTCTTTATAATTACCTAATTGTAATTACCTAATTGTGCTTACGGGAAAGAGCCTCAAGCTCGTAACTTCCCGTCTCCTTATCGGTTCCATTTTGTACTCAGTGACACTTTTCATACATGTCTTTAAAACTATGGATTGAGTTAGTATTAACTACCTCCTCGCTTAGCGAATTCCAGTTATCAACTACTCTTATACTAAAAAAGTACTTCCTTACATCCTGCAAAGAATTTTTTTACGAAGCTTAAAACTATGACCTTTAGTTCTACTGCCAGCCATATCAAATATTCCATCTTTGAGTGATGATAAGTCTACTTCCCTCAGCCTTTCATAATAACTGAGATTGCATATTTTTGGCACCAGTTTCATTGCATGTCTTTGAACTTTTTCTAGATTGACTACGTGCTTTTTCAAGAGCGGATGCCAAAAGGGGGCTCCATATTCAAGTTTTGGCCTCACATAGATTACATAAAAATATCTGAACATTTCCTTGTCTATGTGCTTGAGGGTTACTCTTACATTTGCTAAGAAAGCATATACTGCCATTACTATGTCATTTATATGCATTTCTGGAGACAAATCTGCCATTATGTTTACTCCTAGATCTCCCTCGTTCTCTGTATCTTGAAGTTCTACTCCTTCCACCGAGTAGTCAAGCTTGGGACTTCTTGCAATTGTACCCATTCTCATTACCTTATATTTAGAAATATTGAATTTCATTAGCCATTTTTATTACCATTCATGCAGACTATTTAGATCTTCCTGAAGTTCCCTACCATTGTTCTCGTTTCTTACTTTCTTCACAATCTTTGCATCATCTGCAAACATATTTATGAATGAATTTACAGATTCTGGTAGGTCATGCACATATACAAGGAACACAAGAGGCCCTAAAACTGAACCCTTTGGACTCCACTACTAACGCTTCTCCATTCAGATACTGAGTGTCTTACCCTAACCCTCTGTTCCCTTCCTTCTAAGTATGTTCTTATCCATTTCATGAGATTTCCACCTATTCTTGCCATTGCTTGCTGCTTCTTAATAAGTCTACTGTATGGGACAGTGTCAAATGCTTTCTGGAAGTCTAGGAATATGCAATCTGCCCAGCCCTCTCTTTCCTGCAGGATTCGGCTTTCCTCATCATTAAATTCTAAAAAGTTTGTTACTGTTGATTCCAAGTGAAGAGAGATATGCTTCCTTAGTAGTTTCTCCACAACTTTGCAAACTATGCTGGTCATTGAAACAGGTCTATAGTTTAGAGCCGTATCCCTTCTTTCAATTTTGAAGATTGATATCACGTTCTCTTGATTCCAGCATCTTGAAATCTCCCCTGATTCCAACGACTTTTTAAATATGATGCTTAGTGCCGCTGATATTGAATTTGCAAATTTTTTTAAGTACATGAGGGGATATATAATCAGGACCTGTAGCTTTATGGATATCTAACTCCATCAGTGCTTTGCATACCTCTGTGGCTGAAAGGTTGATGTTCTCTAATACCGGGCCATGAGTTTATAGCCTCTGCAATATGAAGGGGTGAGGTATTTTCTACTGTAAAAACTAACTGAAAATCTTTGTTCAATTCTTTTGCAGATCTCTTCATCCGTCTCAGTGATGCTTACATTTGCTCTCTTAAGATTTAAAACCTGTTATTTTACCTTCAGTTTTCCTCTGATAAAGCTTTTGAAAAGTTTGGGATTTTCTTTAGCCTTCTTGGTGATGTCCTTTCCATAGTCTCTCTCTGCCTCTCTTCGTTTACTTAGGTAATCATTTCTTGCTCTTTTAAAGGTCTGCTAGGTAATTATGATTTTTTCCTCCTATACTTCTTCCAGAATTTGTCTCTTCACTCCTTAGCTCTTATACACTCATTATCGAATCATTCTCTCTGGCATGAATTACACCTACTTTGGTGACAGTTATGCAGCAATCTACTATCTTTCCATATTTCTCACAAAAGATGTCGTACATTTCTTGTACAGATGTGTTGTTAAATAAGATCCTCCAGTCAGTAACTGCAAAAAGCTCATTCATTTAGTTGTACACTCCTTTTGAATAGTTCCTCCTCGTGTCTTCAGCATCTCTACTCTCAGGAACAACTTCTTCAATGATATTCTCCAAAATCTTTTGAAACTCAAGCTTTCCCCCTCTCATTCGTTCTGATGGATCTATAGCTTATTCTCCCACTGACAAAGCCACTCTCTTTGGCTCTCATTTTTCTGCCAACTCATCTATAATCAATTCCAGCGCACCTGGTCCTCAGTCTTTATCTCTCTCTAACACTATGCCCTCCCTTATCCTTTCTTCACGCAAAGCTTAAAAGGTTCTTCACTTGCTAAAGACGAACAAGGCATCTGGTCCCGATGGTAGCCCTGCAAAGTTCCTTAAGGAATTTGCAGATGAACTGGCTCCCGTGCTTTGCCGTCTTTTTCGCCTCATTCTGTCAACCAGTATCTATCCTTCATTTTGGTAGCATGCTGTATTTCCACCTGTACCTAAGAAGGGTCACAGCTGTATTCCTTCTAACTACCGACCTATTGCCCTAAC
>JAXCGZ010021027.1:80000-85000 GCA_037179515.1 Halocaridina rubra | reverse complement strand
TAATCATACTATAATATGTTAACAATAATGTTAATAATAAAGTCGTATTAATAATACTCGATACAGAATCTTTATTATCAGCATCATCACATTATTTGTATTCCTTACAATAAGAATAAGTAGTTCTTAACATAGAAATCAATGAAGGCGGTATCTATTTACATATAGAATAGATAGTGTTAAGGGAAATTGCATTAAATCATGAAATTTCATTACTGGGGTGAAAGAATTTGGTAAAGCGGGGTAGAAGACGCTATAGAGAGACAAGTAGTATTTAAAAATAAAACGGATAAACAAAAGAGAGAAGAGAAGTATAGATGCAGATAGCAAAAAAGGAAAAAAAAGATAAGATTTGATGGGTGAGTAAATTAAGAGAATCATTACTAATACATATCTACACACAGTACCTGTGAGACGAGTGTGCTTGGCGAGTGCTACACGGCCTCAGCAGTGGTGGAGGGTTGCAACTCGCCAACTCATCAGAAGAGCGATGGAAGTAGTAGTAGATTATCTATCTATTCTATCTACCTTGGCTGTTTCCCCCATTAGGGTACCCGACATCGAAAAAGAAACAATACAGGGATTACTTTGCTCTATGGGCAATTATGAGGGACCTAGCGACCGTTCAGATGGCACTGCTGAAGTGCAACAGCCCATCCTCCCGGCTCTTCCACAACCTGTATCGCTTCATAATGCTAACTCCCCTATTGCCCCTACCACAGGGCTACCTCTGTAAGATGCAGTCCCGTGGTAAAAGAAGATGCCCATCAGAGCTGCATCAGCTTCCCTCACATCTATCCTCCAATCATTCAGGGCTCTCCTTACTCCATCCATACACCCAAACCTAGGACTCCCTCAAGCATTTCTCCCATCAACTCTCGCATTCATCACCTTTTTCAGCAGTCTTTCATCATCCATCCTCTCCATATGGCCAAACCATCTCAGAACATTCATATCTACTCTGGCTGCCAATTCTCCTCTCACACCCGTTCTTGCTCTCATCACTTCATTCCTAACCCTATCCAACCGAGGTACACCAATCATGCTCCTCAGGCATGTCATTTCAAACACATTTAATTTCCGTCTCTCAATTACTTTCATACCGCATATGATGACAGTTGTCACAACCACTATCTCATACAGAACTTTCTTAACATTCATTTCCACCCTTTATTTTTCATCACACCTTTCAACCTACCCAACACTTTAAATCCTTCATTCACTTTGTGACACACATCTGCTTCCACCCCACCATTTGCAGCTATAACCGAGCCTAAATATTTAAACTGATCAGCTTCCTTAAGTGTCTCTCCATTCAACATAGCATTCAATCCAGCACCATCCTCATTTCTTGTACACCTCAAAACCTTACTCTTTCCCACATTCACTTACAACTTCCTTCTCTTGCACACCATTCCAAATTCTGACACTATCTAACACAGCTTCTCCTCTGAATCTGCCACTACCACAGTATCAACTGCAAGCAGCAACTGATTCAGCTTCCACTCGTTATCATCCACATCTACCATTCTCAAACCTCTACCATGCACTCGCTCATTCACCTCTCATATGACTCCATCAATATACAAATTGAACAGCCATGGTGACATCACACATCCCTGTCTCAGTCCCACACTCACTGGAAACCACTCACTCAGTTTATTCCCTACCCTAACACAAGCCCTACTGCCCTCATACAAACTCTTCACTGCTTGCAACAGTCTACCATCAATTCCATATAATCTCAAAACATTCCACATTGCCTGTCTATCAAATATATCATGCGCTTTCTCCAGATCTAAAAATGCAATATACACATCCTTACCCTTTACTAAATATTTCTTACATAACTGCCTAACCATAAAAATCTGATCTATGCAACCTCTACCTCTCCTAAAACCACTCTGCACTTCTGTGATCACATTTTCTGTCTTATCCCTAATCCTATTAATCAGTATCCTACCATACACATCTCCTACCACACTCAACAAACTTATACCCCTAAAATTACTGCATTCATACACATTTCTCTTACCTTTGTATAGGGGCACTATACAAGCAATCACCCATTTCACTTGCACATGGACAATATAAAGCATATATTAATCACTCTCACTAACCATTCCAATGCAGTCACACCCCCTTTTTTCAACATCTCTGCCCTCACACCATCCACTCCAGGTGCTTTACCTGCTTTCACTTCATATAATGCCCTTTTCACCTCCTCTCTTGTAATCTCTCTCTCATTTTCATCTCCCATTACTGGCACTTGAACACACCCCACTGCCGCTATAGCTGCCTCTCTATCTTCCTCAACATTAAGCAAGCTCTCAAAATATTCTGCCCATCTTTTCCTTGCATTGCTCCCTCTTAGCATCTGTCCATTCACATCTTTCACTGTCTCTTTCATCCTCGATCCACCCTTCCTTACTCTCTTCACTTCTTTCCAAAATTTATTTTTATTCTCCTCATATGACCTACTAAAATCCTGTTCATACCTAACATTTGCCAACCTCTTCTTTTCCCCCACCTTCCGCTTGGTTTCCACATTTTTATCCCCATATCTTTCATACTTCTATCTACTGTTACACTGCAGCCATTCCTCAAAACTCTTCTTTTTCTCTTCCACCTTCATTTTCACCCCTTTTTTCCTCCACTCACTGCCCCTCCTCAAGCCACTTTCAAGAAACCTCTTTCCACACACATCAATTGCATGTCACACAAAACCTTCATTCATCAACCCCATTCTTCCTCTAACCCCCAGCTTCTCTTTCTTTCACACTGTCGTATGCCACTTTCAAACTGTTCTGATATTAATGTCTCTTCTCTGGCTTTTTCAACTCTTCCACCTTCACCACTTCCCTTCTCCAATCCCCACTCTATTTCTTCACTCTTTTGCTACTACCACTTTTTCTTGAACCACAAAAAATGATCAGACATCCTAACAGCAACACCCCTAAATGCATGCACATCTTTCACTCTAACAATAATTCTCTTTGCTACCAACACATAATCCATCATTGCTCTTTCTTTCACTCTTCCATTAGCCACTCTCATCCATGTTTGCTTATTTATTAACTTCTTCTTGTAAAAATAATTACCTATCACCAACTCTTGCTCCACACACATATATCTAACAGTCTCTCGCCACTCTCATTCCCACCTGGTACCACATTCTCTCCTACAACACCTTCTACCTCTCCATCACCCACTATGGCATTCAAGTCACCCAACACAACTACGTAGTTCCTTCTATTAAGACCATCCACGCACCTAGTTAACTCATTCCAGAATCCATCTCGCTCCTCCTCACTTCCCTCACATTCTGTCCCATATGCACTAACAAAAGCCCAACATTCCCTACCTATCCTAGCCCTCACCCACATCAGCCTAGATGACACTTCTTTCCATTCCACTACCTTATTTACCATTCATTCACTTAGCAATAATGCCACACCTTCCCTCGCTCTCCCCCTTTCAACCCCAGACACCCTACCTGTCACATCACCAAATGCCACCTCTCCTTTTCCTTTCATCTTCGTCTCACACAATGTCAATACATTCATCCTCCTCCTACCAAACATATATCCAATCTTACATCTTTTGCTCTCTATCATACTACAACCACGCACATTTAGACTCCCAAAAACTAGAGTTTGGGGAGAAGTTATTCTCCCCTTTACTCCCCTTCTTCTTTGACGGAGAGGTAGGTTAATACAAGATGGGATTCCCAGTCTCCTCGCCCTGTCCACTTTTAGTCGCCTCTTACGACATGCAGGGAATACATTGGGGCTATTCTTTGATGTTGTGCCTGCCACCACAGTGCACAACAGAAATTGATGATACCTTACGGTGAAGAGAAAGAGAATTCAGATTGAAAGCAAAAGAAGTATCATTAATGAGTCTGACTGTCTTAGAGTCAACTCTATCAAGGAGATAAATGTGCAAGCAGTATTCTAAGCAGGGACAGAAAAGGCCTACATAGATTTTAAGTAACAGAATCCCCATTTTTTGGATGCAGATTTAGAAAGTTGGATTATGTGATTCCTCCAAGACAAGTTAGGGGCAATATGGATTCTTAATTTGTTTGATAGAATTAAGAGTAAAAATTTTATTAGGTTCGAAAACAATAGGGTTATCAGGAGATGGCGATAAAGAGACAGCCAGAAACTGTGTCTTGGAGGCATTAAATTTAACTAAATTTGGGGTAGCCCACTCAGACACCCTCACCAAATCAGAGTTGATAGTAGAAGAAAGAGTGATAGGAGACTGATTACTAGTAGCAGATGAAAGCTGTGAAGAAAAGGCAGAGGGAAAGTGAAAGATAGAGTCGTCGGCAAAGGAATGAAGAAAAGAGGAAGATGGGAACTGTAGAAAATCATTGATAAAAAGCCTTAGAGATACCAAGGGAACCAACAAAGGATTCCCCATAGTTCCTCAGAGAAGATGACCATTCATGAGTAAGATAGGGCAGGAGGTCATCAGTAGATCTGCCTTGCAGACCCGAACTGGTGATAGGAGGTAAGTGAGTTAGATTCAAGGCATTTCAAGAAGTGAGCATTGAGCAAATTTTTGAAAATTTTAGCGATGGAAGAGGTTAGGATTATAGGTCGATACTTTGAAGGAAGAGAGCGGTAGCAATTCTTAGGAATGGGGTGCACTAGAAAATGCTTCCAAGATGAAGGATAGATAGTGATTCATAGAATGAGGCTTGGTATGACCGGTGTGCCAGATTCCTGGCCTGAATAGCCAAGGAGCAGCACGATTCCGCAACCCCTGATCTGGGTTGTGGGACCAAAAGCAGTAGTCATCCCATGGAAAGTCAAAGAGGAAGTTGGGCAAATCTTCACATTGAGTATGCACAAAGTACCAAAGGCTGTGCTGAGTAGAAGGGACTGGTGGAGTGGGAGCAAAATTGGAAGAGATTGAAATCACAGAATGGTTAGATTTACCAAGAGGGGAAAGCACAGAATAAGAGTAGTTTGAAGGGTTAGAAGTAA
>JAXCGZ010021027.1:65000-67500 GCA_037179515.1 Halocaridina rubra | reverse complement strand
CTATTCTTCATCACTCCTTTCAGCATACCAAGCACTTTACATCCTTCATTCACTCTGTGAGCAACATCTGCTTCCACTTCACCATTTGCAACTATAACCCAGTCTAAATACTTAAGCTGATCAACTTCCTCAAGTGTCTCTCCATTCAAAATAACATTCAATCCAGCACCTTCCCCATTTCTTGTACACCTCATAACCTTATTCTTTCCCACATTCATTCACAACTTCCTTCTCTCACACACCATTCCAATTTCTAACACTAACTGACACAGCTTCTCCTCTGAATCTGCCACCACCACAGTATCATCTGCCAACAGCAATTGATTTAGCTCCCACTCATTATCATCCCCATCTACCATTCTCAAACCTTGACCACGCACTCGCTGTTTCACCTCTCTTATGACTCTAACAGTAAACAAATTGAACAGCCATGCTGACAGCACACATCTCTGTCTCAGTCACGCACTCACTGGAAACAACTCACTCACTTCATTCCCTACCCTAACACAAACTCTACTGCCCTCATACACACTCTTCACTGCATGAAACAGTCTACCATCAATTCCATATAACCTCAAAACATTCCACATTGCCTCTCTATCAACTCTATCATACACTTTCTTCAGTTCCAAAAATGCAAAATATACATATTTTACCATTTCCTAAATATTTCTCACATAACTGCCTAACTATAAAAATCTGATCTATACAACCTCTACCTCTCTTAAAACCACTCTGCACTTCCTCGATCACAATTTTTGTCTTATCCCTAATCCTATCGATCAGTATCCTACCCTACACTTTTCCTACCACACTCAGCAAACTTATACCCCTAAAATCACTGCATTCATACATATCTTCAATACCACTGTATAGGGCCACTATACAAGCAATCACCCATTCCACTGGCACCATAAACAACATAAAGCATATATTAAACACTCTCACTATCCATTCCAATGCAGTCACACCCCCTTCTTTCAACATCTCCGCTCTCTCATCATCTATTCCAGGTGCTTTACCTGCTTTCGTTTCAAC
Organism: Halocaridina rubra; assembly: GCA_037179515.1. Classification (NCBI taxonomy): domain Eukaryota; kingdom Metazoa; phylum Arthropoda; class Malacostraca; order Decapoda; family Atyidae; genus Halocaridina; species Halocaridina rubra. Next base: position 66,462 of record JAXCGZ010021027.1, on the reverse strand, counting down.
CAATGCCCTTTTCACTTCCTCTCTTGCAATCTCTCTCTCAATTTCATCTCCAATTACTGGCACTTTAACACCCCCTATTGCCACTATAGCTGCCTCTCTATCTTCCTAAACATTCAGCAACCACTCAAAATATGCTGCCCATCTTTTCCTTTTATCGTTCCCTCTTAACATCTGTCCATTCACATCTTTCACTGTCTCTTCCATCTTCGATCCACCCTTCCTTACTCTCTTCACTTCTTTCCATAACTTATTTTACTCTCCTCATATGACTTACTAATATTCTGTCCCCCCTAACATTTGCCAACCTCTTCTCTTCCTCTACGTTCCGCTTGGTTTCCACATTTTTCTCCCTATATCTTTTCTACTTCTCTCAACTATTACACTGCAGCCATTCCTCAAAAGCCATCTTTTTCTCTTCCACCTTCATTTTCACGCCTTCATTCCACCACTCGCTGCCCCCCCCTCATGTCACCTCCAATAAACCTCTATCCACACACATCACCTGCATGCCCCAAAAAACCTTCTTTCATCAACCCCATTCCTCCTCTAACTCCCCAACTTCTCTTTCTTTCATTCTGTCATATGCTACTTTCAACTTGTCCTGATATTACTGTCTATTCTCTGGCTTTTTCAACTCTTCCACCTTCACCACTTCCCTTCTACATCCCCCCACTCTATTTCCCCACTCTTTTGCCACTACCACTTTTGCTTCAACCAAATAATGATCAGACATCCCAGCAACCACACCCCTAAATGCATGCACATCTTTCACGCTACCAATCATTCTCTTTGCTTCCAACACAGAATCTACCAATTCTCTTTATTTCACTCTTCAATTTGCCACTCTCATCCATGTATACTTATTTATTAGCTTCTTCTTGAAAAAACTATTATCTATTACTAACTCTTGCTCCAAACACATATCTAACAGTCTCTCGCCACTCTCATTCCCACCTGATACCCCGGGAAAAGTTATGGGTAGAATCATCAGCAAAGGCACGAAGAAGAGAGGAAGATGGGGATTGCAGAAGATCATTTATGAAGAGAAGGAACAGAGTAGGTGAATGATCAGAGTCCTTTGAACACCACCGGTAACAAGGAATGGGATAGATGCTGCATCATCAATAATTACAGATATAAAATAATCAGAAAGAAAACTGGAAATTAGAGAACAGAAAGAAGGGGTAATGCTACAGCCAGGGAGTTTGGACAACAAAGCCTTTTGCCAGACTGTGTCAAAAGCCTTAGAGATAGCAAGGGTGACGACAAAGGATTCCCCATAGTCCTCAGAGAAGATGATCATACATGCATACATGAGTAAGATAGGACAGGAGGTCACAGTAGATATTGCCTTGCGGAAGCTGTACTGGTGTTCGGATATAAGTGAGTTATATTCAAGGCGGTTGAAGAAGAGAGAATTGATCAAAGTTTCGAAAACTTTATCTATAGAAGAGGTTGGGCA
>JAXCGZ010021027.1:42500-45000 GCA_037179515.1 Halocaridina rubra | reverse complement strand
AGTGCGTGGGCGAGGTTTGAGAATGGTAGATGGGGATGATAAAGAGTGGGAGCTGAATCAGTTGCTGTTTGCAGATGATACTTTGGTGGTGGCAGATTCAGAGGAGAAGCTGTGTCAGTTAGTGTCAGAATTTGGAGTGGTGTGTGAGAAAAGGAAGTTGAGAGTGAATGTGGGAAAGAGTAAGGTTATGAGGTGTACAAGAAATGAGGATGGTGCTGGATTGAATGTTATGTTGAATGGAGAGACACTTGAGGAAGTTGGTCACTTTAAGTATTTATTCTCTGTTATAGCTGCAAATGGTGGAGTGGAAGCAGATGTGTATCACAGAGTGAATGAAGGATGTAAAGTGTTGGGTGCATTGAAAGGAGTAATGAAGAATAGAGGGTTGGAAATGAATGTTAAGAAAGTTTTGTATGATAAATTGGTTGTGCCAACTGTAATGTATGGATCAGAGTTATGGGGTATAAAAGTAAGTGAGAGACGGACACTAAATGTGTTTGAGATGAAATGCCTGAGGAGTATGAATAGGGTTAGGAATGAAGTGGTGAGAGAAAGAACGGGTGTGAGGAGAGAATTTGCAGCCAGAGTAGATATGAATGTTCTGAGATGCTTTGGCCATGTGGAAAGGATGGATGATGAAAGACTGATGAAAAAGGTGATGATTGCGAGAGTTGATGGGAGAAATGCTAGAGGAAGGTCTAGGTTTGGGTGGATGGATGGAGTAAGGAGAGCCCTGAATGATTGGAGGATAGATATGAGGGAAGCAAGTGAGCATGTTAGGAATAGGAATGAGTGGTGAGCTATTGTGATGCAGCTCTGATGGGCATCTGCTGTTGCCACGGGGCTTCATCTTACAAAGGTTGCCTTGTGGTAGGGGCAGTAGGGGAGTTGGCTTTTATGATGCGACACAGGTTGTGGAAGAGCCATGAGGATGGGCTGTGGCACTCCAGCAGCAATCTGAACGGTCACTAGCTCCCTCGTCATTGCCCATAAAGCAGAGAAATCCCCTTATTGTAACTTTTCTTTGATGTCAGCTTCCCCCCAATTGAAGGGGAAAACAGCAAAGGTAGATAGAAAATAATTATTGCAACATTATTATTATTATAATTTCATAAATACTATTATACTATTATCATTGTAATAATATTATTGTAAATATTTTTAATAATATCATTCCTAGGATTATTTTTTTGTGATTATTGTTTATATTATTCTTATCATTATTGTTGTCCTTATTATCGTATAGTTATTAATATTTTATCTATTACAATCATGTTCATCTGCATAACATATGATGCATTCATCATTTGGTAGTCCGAGAAACTTAAGAAGCTTATCCATTAACAAGTTTTAGAGAAAGGAAGACAAAGCTCCTCCCTGAGGAGTCCCCAGTGTAAATTCCTTTTCAAAGGAAGTAAGTTAGCCTTAATAATACACTTCAGAGGTTCGACCACTTAGGTAACATCTAATTAGTTGTAGTAGTTTACCATTGACCCCTAAAGTTGCTAAAGGATTCAAAATAACGGTTCTATTTGCAATATCAAAGGCATTTTGCAAATCTAGAAAAACAGTGACTTCAGAGCAGTGCTCAGCATATATAAATTCTTCAAAACACTCTTTGGTACTTTTTCCTTTACTAAAGCCACACAAATTATTTGATAATTTACCGTCTAGAGTGAAATCAAGCCCGTTAAGAATGACTCTTTGAAAGACTTTACTGAAACAGGATGTCAGAGAGATAGGTCTTAATTTTGTACTTTTTTTTTCGAATTGGAATAATAATGCTTTTTTCCCATTTTTCTGGAAATATGCCGCCATTATAAATAGTGCTGAATAAAAACTGAATAGGATTTATGCCATTGTATACATCATCACTGAGATCTAGGATTACTTGGTAAGTAATGCCACCCTCAAGCGGAGAGGTGCTCTTCCCATGGGAGAGAGTATAGTCCAACTCATTTTTAGTAATGTAGTCAATGACTCTGTCTCTTCCATTGTTTTTGCACAAGATAATTCTATGTTCATCATTCTTTCAAAGTCAAATTTTCTTATTAGTTGTTGAATATCACAAAGAAGGCTTTCAAAGGAGATATCTTAGAGTATTATTAGAGAAGTTCTACAGCAAAAGTTTGGGAATCGTTTGTTTGTGACACACTGATGGTTTTGCCTAACAGAGCATTAATTTACTGCCATATTTTAGAACTACTAGTATGAGCACTGGTAGACTGTAGGAAGTTTTGAAAATGCTTAATTCGAACATCACTTTTAAGCTCACGATACTCTCGTAGTGTAAGTACCTGATTTTCAAGAGTGGTTGCATTGTTGTCCCTTTTATACATATCAATTGCACTGTCTACCTGTGTTTTTTAAATGTGTTTAGCTTGTTATCTTCTGTCCTATTGTTTTTCTTCTTGAATGCTTTGTGCTTAGGCTTTTTGTGTATGTAAGTTCTATGGAGCAAATAAATCCGTTCTATTCAGTGGTCATAGATTTCTTGGCC
>JAXCGZ010021027.1:30000-37500 GCA_037179515.1 Halocaridina rubra | reverse complement strand
TTTATTCGTTTTGATCTTCAGAGATTTTATTAACTCTTATTTCTCAAAGAAAAACAACAGACAACAATTTAGAACACCCAGTATCAATTAGGCTCTTCGGTTTTCCCATCTTAATCTATCTCGAATTTGGAAGGCTATGCTATATCTTTATATTATCTAAAAAAAAAAAAAATGAAATATATATAGGTCTTCTATAAGAAGCAATTCTTTACTTTTCTCATCCTTCTGTCTTCTCTTTCTTAAAAAAAAAAAAAAAAAGCATTTCTTCGACTCTTCCCTTCTTCATCTATTCCCTGAACTTTGAAATCTATTCTAACTCTAATCTCGTCAAGATTTTTTTTTACTCTTTTTAGAAGCTCCTCGGCTTTCATTTTCTCAATCATTCCGCTGAGCTTCAAAGGCTAGTTTATCTCTTTTCTCTTCAAGAAAAAGAAAATGATACTTTGGGCTTTTAGTAACTCTGTTCTTTCATCCCTAAGCATTTTTATTTTACCTTTTTTTCTTCCAGAAAATTGTGTACTTTTAAAGACTACTTATCACCTCTCTAGTTTCTTTTTTTTCAGTTGCTTGAGTCTCAAAACGATTACGATTCTCCTTATCATCTCTTCTTGAAAAATGAAAAATTCTGTCGGATTGCTGGCTTTTCCATTCTACCACTTTTCCCTTGACTTTTGATATCTACTCTAAGACTTGTCTCTTCCATAAATAAAAATCTCTCGGTATCTGTCTCACTGCATTATTTGGCTTCCATTTCTTCCAAGGTCTCTTGATACTTAGAGTGTACCAAGTACATCTTCGAAAATTTAATTGTATCGGCCTTCACCTCTGTAGCTCTCTAGATTTTTGCTCTCCTTCATTTCATTTTTTTCTTATTAAATTAATACAGTATATGGGGATATGCAAATGCAAATGGGATGGGATGGGATAGGAGGGGAAAAAGGGGAGGGGATTAAGGATATAAGGGAATTGGAGGGAAAAGCACGAAAATTAAATAGAATAAGAGATTAAAAGAGAGGGGCATACCCTCCTGCTAAGGGGGATATGTACTAGCAGGGGTTCACTCCGATATAGAAATGCTTACCGTATAATATATATTTGACCAAAATCATGTAATCCCTTCATGATTGCTAAGATTAAGTTCAATCCTTATTAACATAAAACTTTTGATCATGAAACTTTCATAGACAATAGGAAAGATTTTGTGTGTGTCATTCTTAGAGTGAATAAAAAGTCACAATTGAAAATCAGAAAATGGTGATGATGCAATATCAGCCTACAAATAAACACTGCAGTTGCCAGGATGATGATAATAATACAAAAGAGCAAATACGCATATACACATACACACTCACGCACATGCACACACACACGTAAATATATATATATATATATATATATATATATATATATATATATATATATATATATATATATATATATATATATATATATATATATATATATATATATATATATATATATATATATATATATATATATATATATATATATATATATATATATATATATATATATATATATATATATATATATATATATATATATATATATATATATATATATATATATATATATATATATATATATATATATATATATATATATATATATATATATATATATATATATATATATATATATATATATATATATATATATATATATATATATATATATATATATATATATATATATATATATATATATATATATATATATATATATATATATATATATATATATATATATATATATATATATATATATATATATATATATATATATATATATATATATATATATATATATATATATATATATATATATATATATATATATATATATATATATATATATATATATATATATATATATATATATATATATATATATATATATATATATATATATATATATATATATATATATATATATATATATATATATATATATATATATATATATATATATATATATATATATATATATATATATATATATATATATATATATATATATATATATATATATATATATATATATATATATATATATATATATATATATATATATATATATATATATATATATATATATATATATATATATATATATATATACATATATACATATATACATATATACATATATATATATATATATATATATATATATATATATATATATATATATATATATATATATATATATATATATATATATATATATATATATATATATATATATATATATATATATATATATATATATATATATATATATATATATATATATATATATATATATATATATATATATATATATATATATATATATATATATATATATATATATATATATATATATATATATATATATATATATATATATATATATATATATATATATATATATATATATATATATATATATATATATATATATATATATATATATATATATATATATATATATATATATATATATATATATATATATATATATATATATATGCATATATATATATATATATATATATATATATATATATATATATATATATATATATATATATATATATATATATATATATATATATATATATATATATATATATATATATATATATATATATATATATATATATATATATATATATATATATATATATATATATATATATATATATATATATATATATATATATATATATATATATATATATATATATATATATATATATATATATATATATATATATATATATATATATATATATATATATATATATATATATATATATATATATATATATGCATATATATATATATATATATATATATATATATATATATATATATATATATATATATATATATATATATATATATATATATATATATATATATATATATGTATATATATATATATATATATATATATATATATATATATATATATATATATATATATATATATATATATTATCAAATAAGCACATTACATATGTGAAAACATGAATCATTTTTTACCCCGACCGGGACTCGAACCTAGGACTTATGATTACTAAGTCAAGGCGCTACCACTACACCACAGAAGGTTAAAAGGAACCCAACCTTATAGCTTATATCTGCTATACTTAGGAATGAACGCATTCTAACTGAATGCCACTATGTTCATATTACAGATTCCCCAACCTCACTCGTGGCTTCATTTTAGCATTTAATTCAATTCCCAATCTCATTCGGGCCATCAAATTATCAAATAAGCACATTACATATGTGAAAACATGAATCATTTTTTACCCCGACCGGGACTCGAACCTAGGACTTATGATTACTAAGTCAAGGCGCTACCACTACACCACAGAAGGTTAAAAGGAACCCAACCTTATAGCTTATATCTGCTATACTTAGGAATGAACGCATTCTAACTGAATGCCACTATGTTCATATTACAGATTCCCCAACCTCACTCGTGGCTTCATTTTAGCATTTAATTCAATTCCCAATCTCATTCGGGCCATCAAATTATCAAATAAGCACATTACATATGTGAAAACATGAATCATTTTTTACCCCGACCGGGACTCGAACCTAGGACTTATGATTACTAAGTCAAGGCGCTACCACTACACCACAGAAGGTTAAAAGGAACCCAACCTTATAGCTTATATCTGCTATACTTAGGAATGAACGCATTCTAACTGAATGCCACTATGTTCATATTACAGATTCCCCAACCTCACTCGTGGCTTCATTTTAGCATTTAATTCAATTCCCAATCTCATTCGGGCCATCAAATTATCAAATAAGCACATTACATATGTGAAAACATGAATCATTTTTTACCCCGACCGGGACTCGAACCTAGGACTTATGATTACTAAGTCAAGGCGCTACCACTACACCACAGAAGGTTAAAAGGAACCCAACCTTATAGCTTATATCTGCTATACTTAGGAATGAACGCATTCTAACTGAATGCCACTATGTTCATATTACAGATTCCCCAACCTCACTCGTGGCTTCATTTTAGCATTTAATTCAATTCCCAATCTCATTCGGGCCATCAAATTATCAAATAAGCACATTACATATGTGAAAACATGAATTCATGTTTTCACATATGTAATGTGCTTATTTGATAATTTGATGGCCCGAATGAGATTGGGAATTGAATTAAATGCTAAAATGAAGCCACGAGTGAGGTTGGGGAATCTGTAATATGAACATAGTGGCATTCAGTTAGAATGCGTTCATTCCTAAGTATAGCAGATATAAGCTATAAGGTTGGGTTCCTTTTAACCTTCTGTGGTGTAGTGGTAGCGCCTTGACTTAGTAATCATAAGTCCTAGGTTCGAGTCCCGGTCGGGGTAAAAAATGATTCATGTTTTCACATATGTAATGTGCTTATTTGATAATTTGATGGCCCGAATGAGATTGGGAATTGAATTAAATGCTAAAATGAAGCCACGAGTGAGGTTGGGGAATCTGTAATATGAACATAGTGGCATTCAGTTAGAATGCGTTCATTCCTAAGTATAGCAGATATAAGCTATAAGGTTGGGTTCCTTTTAACCTTCTGTGGTGTAGTGGTAGCGCCTTGACTTAGTAATCATAAGTCCTAGGTTCGAGTCCCGGTCGGGGTAAAAAATGATTCATGTTTTCACATATGTAATGTGCTTATTTGATAATTTGATGGCCCGAATGAGATTGGGAATTGAATTAAATGCTAAAATGAAGCCACGAGTGAGGTTGGGGAATCTGTAATATGAACATAGTGGCATTCAGTTAGAATGCGTTCATTCCTAAGTATAGCAGATATAAGCTATAAGGTTGGGTTCCTTTTAACCTTCTGTGGTGTAGTGGTAGCGCCTTGACTTAGTAATCATAAGTCCTAGGTTCGAGTCCCGGTCGGGGTAAAAAATGATTCATGTTTTCACATATGTAATGTGCTTATTTGATAATTTGATGGCCCGAATGAGATTGGGAATTGAATTAAATGCTAAAATGAAGCCACGAGTGAGGTTGGGGAATCTGTAATATGAACATAGTGGCATTCAGTTAGAATGCGTTCATTCCTAAGTATAGCAGATATAAGCTATAAGGTTGGGTTCCTTTTAACCTTCTGTGGTGTAGTGGTAGCGCCTTGACTTAGTAATCATAAGTCCTAGGTTCGAGTCCCGGTCGGGGTAAAAAAAAATGATTCATATATATATATATATATATATATATATATATATATATATATATATATATATATATATATATATATATATATATATATATATATATATATATATATATATATATATATATATATATATATATATATATATATATGCATATATATATATATATATATATATATATATATATATATATATATATATATATATATATATATATATATATATATATATATATATATATATATATATATATATATATATATATATATATATATATATATATATATATATATATATATATATATATATATATATATATATATGCATATATATATATGCATATATATATATGTATATATATATATATATATATATATATATATATATATATATATATATATATATATATATATATATATATATATATATATATATATATATATATATATATATATATATATATGTATATATATATATATATATATATATATATATATATATATATATATATATATATATATATATATATATATATATATATATATATATATATATATATATATATATATATATATATATATATATATATATATATATATATATATATATATATATATATATATATATAATTAATATGTTTTTGTGTGTGTGTATGCGTGTGTGTGTGTGTGTGTGTGTGTGAGTCTGGTACCCAAATGTTAGTTAATGTATCTAAGACAGTTTTTGTCCTTTTTCTTTTCTACCTTCTCCTGATTACCCTATCGTCTTCGAAAACAACGACATTTATGCTTTTAATTCCATTAAATTATTAGGAATGTAGATGGCTTCTAACTTATTTTGGTGGGAATCACTAAATTCAGATTTCTAAAAATGTTTCTAAAAAATTGTACTTTTTCATTATCGTCATTAATTTTCCCATTGTCAGTCACATAGAATCTATAAGGGTTTTATCCCATTGCTTAGAATACTGCTCTCACATCCGAGGTAATTTTTCTAATACTTATAATTTCAATAGGGTTGAATCTAAGGCCATACAACTCATTAATGAACTTCTCTAACTTCTAATCTGGATTTTTTTCTCGTTGCCAACATGTTTCATATCAAATTACCTACTTGGTTGGTTATGATAAGGTGATGGTTATGAGAATTATTAGAAAAGTACTTTGTTTTGGGGGTTGAAATGACAAAATCAATGTATTTTGATACTTGAGAAAATTCATCAAGAAATATTTGCATATCATTGACACAAGACCAATGTCATCTGATACTTGAGAGAATTCCCTAGGTTCCAGTTTTACGTGACGGACTCCCTTCCATATCACTGACAGAGGATAACATTACACAAATGTCATCTGCATTGCATAAGATGATACATTTATTACTTGTTAACTTGAGAGACTTGAGAAGCATATGCATTAGGGTGCTAAAAAGGAAGAGAAACAAATTCTCACTTTGAGAATTCCCTAACGTAAGTTCCTTTCACTGAAGGTGAGGTAGCTTTTATAGCACAACTTATAGGAGCAACTACATTAGTGACATTTTACTACAACTAGCAATTTCCTTATAATCCCAAGTTACTACGAGATCCAAATTAACTATTTTCTCTGAACCTTGGAATCTACATCTTATCTCTTCAAGGAAAATAAACTGCTTTCTTCTCCTTATCTCAAGAAAAAAATACATTAATGAAAAAAAATCTAAAAGGGTGCCAAGGCTGTGTTCTCTTAGCAGTGAAGCTGATTAATGATGGTGTTGCTCTTATAATCGACTTGGCTCGAGGAGGCTGCTCTTAATGATGCTAGACTATTATTTTTTTTTTCTCTTCCCTTTATCTTTTCCTTTTTTTTTTTTGCCTGTTGTTCTTTAAGCCCCTGAGAAGTAAAACACGCTTCGGACATTCCAATAATATGTCTTCGGTGAAGGATACAGATTAAGCAATTATTTTTGGGAGGAGATTTCCTCTTCCTGGGATAAAAGCCTTCGTGTGAGAGATTTTATATAGTAGCATGAAATGCACACAGTATATGAAGAGAGATAATCCAGATGTGTTTATCATGGTTTGTGTACATAAAAGTAATTTCAAAGCATATATATACCTATAAATATGTCAAGCAATGAAACATATCTGAAGATGAGTATTTATTATGCAATGGCAGTGCACAGTACATATATTTATATCTATTTTAAGCATAATATATCATGAATAAGATTGAGTTTATGTAGTCTGTCATTACAAGCAATAATATAAGATAAATATATATTCACATTTAGCTCATACAAAGACA